>JABMDN010024796.1:0-11543 GCA_017165825.1 Hepsetus odoe
GTCCATGTGCTGAAACTCCACATGGAAAACACAGGAATATTCAAGGAAGCCGTCCTGCTTTGTCACTGATCTGTCCAGATGTCCACAGTAAAACCCAATGTGTGTGTTGTTGAGCACAGTGAAATGATTTTGTGGGTTTTAAAGTCTGGTAACGTCCCCGTCACAGTGACAAGTTTCTTGTTCAATGACCCTTGAACCTTGTCTTCAAGTAAGTTAAGAATTAAAGAATTAAAAATCTGAGTGAACCAATCAAGAGACGGTAGTGTTGCTAACACATCATTGGTGAGGAAAACTAATTGCTAATTCAATTACAACAGAGGACCATCCTACCCAGGGTCAGATGTGCTCTCCTGGATTCCTGACCCTGGATGACTGCAGGAAGACTGGAGATAACATGTAGAAGTGGACACTGCTCTAAATATGGGCAGGGGGTGGTCTACTGGTAGGACACTCATCTATGGACCAAGAGGTTGGGTTTCTGAGTGAACCCTGAATCCCAGGGAGACTGACCCTTTAGTTAGGAAATGGAAGTCGCTCTGGATTAGAGCTTCTGCTAAATTCCATTAATGTAGAAGCACTGGAGTCTTAACAAAACTGCTCTTTTCTGATGAGAGAAGTCAGAAAGAGAAGTGTTTTTAGTGGTTCTTGTCTGAAGTTTTACCTCTGACCAGTGGTTCCCCACACATTACTCAGCCCAATACAAGAGGAACTTCACTCACACTGTCATGTCTCAATTTGGGGTTTAAAGCAACGAATCACAGATTAAAAAATTAAAGTGCCATCAGAAGAGCCAAACACAAAACATCACAAAATAAGAAGACAAAGCAATAATTTTATTTTAATTTTAAAAATTTGATTTACAAGTTATAAGAACAAGACTAACATCTGGATTGAGCATCACCTGCAGCAACCAATCAGAATTACCACTTACATTTACATTTACAGCATTTAGCAGACGCTCTTATCCAGAGTGACTTCCATGTGCTAATTACAGGGACAGACCCCCTGGAGACACTCAGGGTTAAGGGTCTTCCTCAGGGACCCAGTGGTGGTAGTGCCAGAGGTGGGACTTGAACCTGGGACCTCTTGAGCCATAGGTCCATAGGCAAGTACCACCACTAGACCACCAACACCCTTATGGTACATTTCAGGTACTAGATTCAAGTGTTGATGTGTTGTTAAACATCGACTGTTGTGTCACAGCAGTGTGAACAGTCTTACGCTGCTGGATGTCCAAGTGGTGCTCTGAAAATAATGTGGGGTTTATAGATGATTGGTCTGCTTCTGAGGGCAAGCCTGATCTTATAGGTCGGGATGGTGTCCACCACTCGTGGGGCGGTGCTGCTCTCGTTTCTTGCAGCCCAGAGTCTGTTAGTTGTTCAACAGAGTAAGACTAGAAACCCTGTAATAACAGGATCATCCCTCTCCTGGTGTAAATCATACTCCACCAACCATTATCAATAAAAGTAAATAATGCTTAAATGTAAATGATGAAATGTTAATCCGTACAAAAGTTAGTTATGGAGTTCCTCAAGGCTCTGTCCTCTGTACCCTACTCTTCATATTATACCTGCTCCCTCTGAGATCAGTAATCCAGAAACATGGAATCAGCGTCTACTGTTACGCTGACGACACATAATTATATATTTCAGACAAACCAGATGATAAACTCAGATTAAAAAAGATGGAGGACTGTAGAAGAGAAATAAAAGAGTCGATGTCTCTCTGTTTTCTGATGATAAATTCTGAAAAGCTTCTTTTGCTCGGTCTTAAAATTTTATTACATGTTTTGTGAAAGCAGAAAGTTTTCATTCTTGTAACTGTGCTCAATATTATTTTTATTAAACAATCCCTCTAGATGAGACCTCGAACAACTTTAATGAACTTGACCTTTAAACCACAGGGTAAATGGCTGCAGAGGTGATGCTTTACTGGTTCCTCTCGTTCCTGGACATTTTGATATAGCCCCAGTCACACCAGTTAACAGCCCAACTACTACCATTAATGAAGGATTGCTGGAGACACCATGTTAGGAAATCCCTTAAAATGCAGGAATGGTATTCAATAGTTAATCTAGAAGTGTCTGTCAACCTTACATTATATTATATCCACAGTTTTCACCTTCATTAGACCATCACATATGGGCTTCGTAATCTATGTAGATCCCCTTAGTGCTGTCACCTCACAGTGAGAAGGTCCTGGGGTTGATTCCCCATTGACGACAGTCTCTGTCCTATCTGTTTGGAGTGAACGTGTTCTCCATGTGTCTGTTTGGAGTGGTCATGTTCTCCATGTGTCTGTTTGGAGTGGTCATGTTCTCCCTGTGTCTGTGTGGAGTGAACATGTTCTCCCTGTGTCTTATAGCGTGGAAAGCTGGAACTTTACCATTCCACCTGGGAAGAGGGTTTAACAGATGAGTCTCTGATAGAATGTAATAAAATAATCCTGGATTTCCATTTAGCACAATATCTAAACTCACTAAGAACCAGGGAGGAACTGAATGGTACTCAGAAACCTGCAGCAGTGGTGGATTCATGAACATATTTTTCTCATCAGAATCTTTTATGTGCATACTTGATTCAGCAGCACAAGCAAGAGACAGTAGTGCTGCTAACACATCATTGGTCACTCTTGGAGAGGAAAGCTAAATGCTGATTCGGTTATTTCAACCAACAGAGGACCATCCTACCCAAGTTCAGATGTGCTCTCCTGGATTCCTGACCATGGATGACTGCAGGAAGACTGGAGATCATATGAAGAAGTGGACACTGCTCTAAATATGGGCAGGGGGTGGCCTACTGGTAGGACACTCATCTATGGACCAAGAGGTTGGGTTTCTGAGTGAACCCTGAATCCCAGGGAGACTGACCCTTTATTTAGGAAATGGAAGTCGCTCTGGATTAGAGCTTCTGCTAAATTCCATTAATGTAGAAGCACTGGAGTCTTAACTAAACTGCTCTTTTCTGATGAGAGGAGTCAGAAAGAGAAGTGTTTTTGTGGTTCTTGTCTGAAGTTTTACCGCTGACCAGTGGTTCCCCACACATTACTCAGCCCAATACAAGAGGAACTTCACTCACACTGTCATGTCTCCATTTGGGGTTTAAAGCAACGAATCACAGATTAAAAAATTAAAGTGCCATCAGAAGAACCAAACACAAAACATCACAAAATAAGAAGACAAAGCAATAATTTTTATTTTAATAAATAAATTAGATTTACAAATTAAAGGACAATACTAATATCTGGATTGAGCATCACCTGCACCAAACAATCATAATCACCACTTAAAAGTGAAAGTGACTATTCTTGTCATTGCGAGGTCACAGCACAGCACACAGTGAATCACAACGAAATTGGACCTCTGCATTTGACCCATGCACACAAACACCGTGGAGCAGTGACAGGGACGTTGCCTTGCTAAAGGGTACCTCACGGCAACCTACTAGGAAGGGGTTTGAACCCACAATCTTCCGATCACATGGCTAACTTCCTAACCACTAGGCCACCGCTGCCCCAAACCTAGTCTTCAGTACTAGATTCAAGATATGTGTGTTGATGTGTTGTTAAGCATCGACTGTTCTGTTACAGCAGTGTGAACATTATTACACTGCTGGATGTCCAAGTGGTGCTCTGAAAATAATGTGGGGTTTATAGATGATTGGTCTGCTTCTGAGGGCAAGCCTGGTCTTTTAGGTTGGGACAGTGTCCACCCCTCGTGGGGCGGTGCTGCTCTCGTTTCTTGCAGCCCAGAGTCTGTTAGTTGGTCGACAGAGTAAGACTAGAAACCCTGGAAAAACAGGATCATCCCTCTCCTGGTGTAAATCATACTCCACCAACCGTTTTCAGTCTGTAAATGTAAATGATGAAACATCAGTCAGTACAAAAGTTAGTTAGGGAGTTCCTCAAGACTCTGTCCTCGGTCCCCTACTCTTCATATTATTCCTGCTCCCTCTGAGATCAGTAATCCAGAAACATGGAATCAGCTTCCACTGTTACACTGATGACACAATTATACAGTACTGAGCAAAAGTTTTAGGCAGGTGTGAAAAATGCTGTAAACAGAACGCTTTCAGAAATGGAAATGTTGATCATTTATTTTCATCAATCAACAAAATGCAGTGAATGAATAAAAGAGAATCTAAATCAAATCAATATTTGTTGTGACCACCCTTTGCCTTCAAAACAGTATCAATTCTTCTAGGTTCTCTTGCACACAGTTTTTGAAGGAACTCGGCCGGTAGGTCGTTCCAAACATCTTGGAGAACTGAGCACAGATCTTCTGTGGATGTAGCTTCCTCACATCCTTCTGTCTCTTCATGTGATCCAGACACACTGAATGATGTTGAGATCAGGGCTCTGTGGGGCCAGAAGAAGTGATGCTGGTTTGAAAGCAAAAGGTAGAAACACCAAAAATTGTTCTTATTTAGATTTTTTTTTCCTGTGAAATTCCACATCGAATTGTAAAATGTTACTGCTAACTTACAAAGTCCTAAACGGTCTCGGTCCCCAGTATCTCTCCGAGCTGATCTCCAGTTATGAACCTTCATGCTCACTACAACATGAAGAAGAGCCTTTTCATTCATAGCACCCATCTCTGGACCAGTCTTCAAACCATTGTCCAGGATTCAGACATGATCTCAGTCTTTAAATGTAGAGATCATCAGAGAAACACTCATATTTACAAAGAAATGAAGATTATCTACAGAGACAAGTAGCATGACATTTTGAAATGTGAACAATAAATGTTTGCATTAAGAACGAAATTAATTCAGTAAACTATAAACAAACAAAGTGCCCAGAAACATCATCTGCGATGTGCTTGGATAACTGCATCCATATTTTAAACTACGGGAAGCCAACAACATGACTTTATGGAAGAAATGTTTATTGCAATTTTCATCGATGTGAGTGAATATCCTCTTGCATCGTCTATAAAATTTTACTGCTAACCTAAACAGTCTCGGTCCTGAGTGTCTCTCCGAGCTGATCTCCAGTTATGAACCTTCACGCTCTCTTAGATCACAAGGTGCTGCTTTTCTAACATTTCCCAGAAATTAGAAAACAACGACAGGGGGAGGAGCCTTTTCATTCAACACCCTCCCGTCTCTGGGACGGTCTTCCGACGGTCAGACACACTCTCAGTATTTAAGTCTCTGGGACAGTCTTCCAGCTACTGTCCAGGACTCAGACACACTCATTATTTAAGTCCCTGGGACGGTCCTCCAGCTACTGTCCGGGACTCAGACACACTCTCAGTATTTAAGTCTCTAGGACGGTCTTCCAGCTACTGTCCAGGACTCGGACACACTCTCAGTATTTAAGTCTCTGGGACGGTCCTCCAGCTACTGTCCTGGACTCAGACATACTCTCAGTATTTAAGTGTCTGGGACAGTCTTCCAGACTTCTAGTGAGGACATTTTCTCATTCTTATCCTTCTCTATTATTCGGTGTGGATCAGAGTCTTTGAGTCATGGTTCCATCAAAGGTTCCTTCCTCCAGTTTTAGGGAGTTCTGTTATGTCCCCCTTGGTTTACTCACTTGGAGCTCAAACTGGATTCTGTAAAGCTGCTCTGTGAACAACAACAGTAAAAGCACTTTATTAATAAAACTAACTTGACTTGACTATCTGGGTGGTGTACTCATCTAGTCAGCTCATCAATCAAACAATTTGTGTCAGAAGAGTTTTCTGTTTTCACTGTGGCAACAAAAACAGGCCCAGCTGTGGCTACGACTTCCTGCAGTGCCGCCTCACATTGCCTCACATTACCACGTTTCTGAAGCCATGGTGGGTGCCCACAGTCTTCTGTGGAGTAAAGCTGCACCGTCCTTCTGGAGGAGAGACAGGACACATGAGAATATGATACAACATAACTAGCTTCAGCGTGAACACCCCAAGCTAAACAGATCTAGTTCTAGAAGGTATTGTATTCAGAAAGATCTACTTATATTTAAAGAGCTGGAGAGTGTAATGCCTGGAGTCCATAGCAGCAGAAACAGGCCCAGTTGTTAGACCTTAAATACTACTCTGCTGTCCATTTCCTCTCAGCTGCTGCAAAAATGTACATTAAAACTCACTGGAAGCAACAGAGCGACATTCAGCCCTCACTTCCTGAATACGCTTGCATGAAACAAAAGGAACCTTCATAGCAGGTCACAAGGGTTTCAAATCACTGATTCCTGCAAAGTTTGAGTGATTCTCCATTAATGGTGGAACATTTACTGAAAAAACAATGAAATACATAAATGCTTTTGATTATGATCCAAGATGGCAGCGCAGCAACAAGCACCGGCCGCTGCGGGGTCCAAACTTTGGTGCTAAAATCTGTTAAAAGTCTTTCATCCAACTATCTTCATCAGAAGACTTGCACATGAGCATCACAACTTCGGATGCTCTAACATATAACCGCCAAACACTGCAGGAGCTCAGGAATCAGGATACAGTCTTCCAGCGAGTCTCCGAACGACGCTACGGGAGCTCGGCATGCGGCGAAATCCAGGCCTTCAGTCCCCGAGTCCCCGCTTGCTGTACCTGGACGACTGAGAGGACATCAAAGGCGGTGCGAGAGGAAACAGAAAATCGGCAAGCGTGCTGGGGTCCAGACTCAGCTAAAGGCTAACACTAACCAGCCGGCTATCCCGTCCGTCCTCCTCGCCGATGTCCGCTCCCTGGATAAAAAACTGGACTGTATACGACTCTGGCTGAACACCCAGCATGAGTACAGAGACTGCTGTGTTTCTGTTTATACGGAGACATGGCTCAGCGACAGCGTTCTGGACACCGCCATCCAGCTCGCCGGACTCTCTGCGTTTTGCTTGGACAGAAATTCCGCTCTGTCCGGCAAGACTCGCAGAGGGGGCTGTGTGTTTACATCAACACACAATGGTGTACAAACGCTGTGCTGGTATCGACTCATTGTTCGACACTGCTGGAGGTCCTGACAGTCCGGTGCAGATCGTTTTATCTGCCCAGGGAGTTCTCCACAGTTTTTATTACAGCGGTCTACATTCCACCTAGTGCTAACGCTAACAGCGCTAATGCTAACAGTGTGCTGGCTGAACTTTATGGAGCGATCAGCGAGCTCCAAAACTCCCACCCGGACGGACTGTTTATTATCGCTGGAGATATCAGCCATGCAAATCTCAAATCAGTTCTCCCTAAATTTCATCAACATGTGGACTTTGTAACAAGGGGGGAAAACACGCTGGACTGTGTTTACACAACCTCGAACACTCTGACCACATCTCTGTCCTGCTGATCCCAGCGTACAGACCCATCGTCAGGCGTGTGAGACCCACCCTGAAGCAGGTGAAGACCTGGCCCACAGTAGCCATCTCTGCTCTTCAGGACTGCTTTGAACGCACCGACTGGGACATGTTTAGGGAGGCTGCAACCTACGGTGACTCCATCAACCTGGTGACTGGCTACATCAGCAAGTGCATTGAGGATGTTACTGTCTCCAAGTTCATCATCACACGACCCAACCAGAAGCCATGGATGACTGCGGAGCTGCGCAGACTCCTGAGAACCCGGGACAAGGCCTTCAAGTCAGGGGACGAGGCCGCTCTAAGCACAGCGAGGGCAAACCTGTCTCAGGCCATCAGAACAGCGAAGTGAGCTCACGCACAGAGAATCCACGGCCACTTCAAGAACACCAGTGACACACGGTGCATGTGGCAGGATGTTCAGGCCCACACGAACTACAGGACATCTCCACCTACCAGTGACGGTGACTCCTCCCTCCCAGATGTGCTGAACCAGTTCTATGCACGCTTTGATGCAGTGAACAACACGATAATGAGGAAGACCACCCCTCCTCCGAACGACCAGGTTCTCTGTCTGACCATAGCCGAGGTGAGAAGATCTCTACTGAGAGTCAACCCATGGAAAGCTGCTGGTCCAGACAACATACAGACAAGTTCGTGTGCTCAGAGAATGTGCAGAACAACTGACAGATGTTCTCTCTGACATCTTCAACATCTCTCTGAGCATCACTGTTGTTCTCAAGTGCTTCAAGACCACCAGCATCATCCCAGTGCCAAAGAAATCTGTCTCCTGCCTCAACGACTATCATCCCGTCGCACCCACACCTATCATCATGAAGTGCTTCGAGATTCTGGTCATGAGGCACATCAAGTCTCATATCCCTTCCTCACTAGACCCCCTGCAGTTTGCGTATTGTCCCAACCGCTCAATGGCCGATGCAATCTCCACCACCCTCCACCTGGCCCTTTCTCGTCTGGACAGAAAGGATAGTTATGTCAGAATGCTGTTCATCGATTACAGTTCAGCATTCAACACCATCATCCCTCAGCACCTGAGTGAGAAGCTGAGGCTGCTGGGCCTGAACACCTCCCTCTGTAACTGGATCCTGGACCTCCTGACTGGGAGACCCCAGTCAGTCAGGATCAGTAGCAGCACCTCCAACACCATCATGCTGAGCACAGGGTCCCTCAGGGCTGTGTGCTCAGCCCACTGCTGTTCACACTGATGACCCACGACTGTGCAGCTAATCACAGCTCGAACCACATTATCAAATTCGCTGATGATACAACTGTGGTGGGTCTGATCAGCGGTGGTGATGAGGCAGCGTACAGAGAGGAGATAGAACAGCTGACGGACTAGTGCAGAACCAACTGTGGAGGCAAAATTTGTTCTAACCTTGATTTAGTATCATGTTTTCCAACGTGCTGTTGTTTTCGACATAAAGCTGAAAGATAAATTGGACAGAATGTCCCGGACAGGTCTCATGCTACTGCAAAAGACGTAAACAGATAAGGGAAAAGAGCTAAGACAAAGCAACTTTCAGGCTTACTGGGACTTGAAGGTGGAGGGGAGGTGGGCCTGGGGCCCAAAATGCGTACAAGAACCTCTGTTTTAATGTACTCGGGGCTTCCTCTTGTATTCTCGGTAGAGTGCGAGGGGAATCCTAATTGCAGTGATTATTAAACTCTTTGGTAGACTAAAGGTGCCTCTGACTTGTTCCTTGGGTATATATTTTTTTCCACAACAGTTGGCGAGCCAGCCAGGAGTCCGCGAGGAACTCAAGGACAAAAAGACATATTTGTACATTGTTTGCTTTAAGAAGAGCTGCTGTGGCCCACTTCAGAGTCTGGACAGACATTAATGTGTGTCTTAATCTGACCAGTCAGGACTCCCAGAATGCAGGGCGGAGTCTGGCTCCAGTAGACTCTTCTGAAGAGAATTCCTACACAATGTCTTTTGTCTGAGACGTTAAGCACATTGACTACATCTCTCTTCTGCCCACAGCAGCTACAACAGTCACTTTCCTGCAACAAGTGACCCAAACGTCCTACCGTGTGCTACAAGCAAGCATTAGCCATGCTTGCTTTATGCAGTTCATTTTTGGTAGGAAATGGGACATAGTTAATGTAGAAGACACATCAAGAAGTTTAATCATTAACACTATGAAGGTCATGTGATGAAAGAAAAAAAAAATGAAAGTGACAACCCTTGTCATTGCGAGGTCACAGCACTGCACACCATGAACCGTGCAGCAGTGGGCAGCGATTGAAAGCGCCCGGGGAGCAGTGAAGGGGACGGTACCTTGCTCAGGGGTACCTCAGGGCAACCTACTTGTAAGGGAATCGAACCCACAATCTTCCGATGCAGGGCCAACTCCCTAACCACTAGGCTACCGCTGCCCCAACGGAAACTCTGCATTTAACCCATGCACACTCAAACCCGTGCAGCCCCTATTGAAAGGAGCAGTGACAGGGATGGTACCTTGCTCAAGGGTACCTCAGGGCAACCTATTGGGAAGGGGTTTGAACCCCCGATCCTCCGATCATGCGGCTAACGCCTTAACCACTAGGCCACCGCTGCCACCATTGCTGTCATGTCATTGATCAAGAACAAGTCAGATGCACCAGAACCTTCAGGAAAGCTTTATTAATATTGCAATAGGGCCTCGTCCAGCACTCCATTCCGAATGCTGGAGGAAGAGCCCTGAACACAGAAACCTACATGCAGATATTCTGGTCTGTGAGTTCCTCCCCTTCCATCTGTTATTGGGCTCTGGTTTCAATCTGCCATATTCCATTGTCCCTTATATGGGGTCACCTGCTTCACCTTTATCGAACAACCTCTGCATGACCTTCTTTGCTACTTCCTTTGCCCATCTTCTACCTCCTGTAAACACCTCCTATAAAAAACTTCTGGACTAAGTGCCTGTTGCACATCCCTGTTTTAATTCAACCAAAAACCAGATCATGCAGGAATGAAAGAGGTGGTTTGTCTTACAGTTACAAAGTGATCTTCTTAACTAGAAGAGTGATCTTAATGCTAGTACAGAGTTCTTTAATTTTCCATCATATTCCCCCCTTTCGATTATTATTTATGGAAAATGAAAAGAACTCTTATAATGCAATGAAGGTTAATGCTAAAAGCCTCTTAAAGCAGCAATATCACAGATTTTCACTACAGAATAAAAAATTCTTCTTCAGAACTCTTCCTCATCTTCTTCAGAGCTAATCATATTGTAGTTGCTTGTTTGGTTCCCATTTGTTCTCAGGTTCAGGTCTGGAAACAAATCTGACTTGTTGCATGACTTTCTTTCTATGTGCATCATCCGGAAACGTGCTTGTGAGGATGAGATCATTCGTTGGACCATTGTCGTGACGCACTGTAAAAGACAAGGCGCACACAAGCAAAGAAACAGGAAGACTACAGCGATGGGTATTATCATTGTAAACAGATGCCAGTACGACCCCATGAAGGTCTACAACCAACTAAACCAGCCATTATCTACTGGTGGTGGATCAGCAATTACACTTCTCATGTGATCTCTCAGATTAGTAATGTTGTCATGATTATCTAGAATGTAGAAACATCATGAGGTGTTCAGAAGCTTGCAGACACCACCTTCTTTAGCTCAAAGTACGTCTAGACCCATCCTATTTTGTAAGACTGCTTGTGTGACACCTTTTCTCTCACTGTTTACTAGGCCAAGAGCTACTGATGAGTCATTGGCCAATACAGCTACTCAGTACACTAGTCCATTTATCTTATTCAATGCCGTGATAGTACCACCTCCCAGAAAGAGTGACCACCCTACAGCAGCCCCTGGTGATGTCCATGGATCAGCTAAGGTGTACCCATTATCCATCACTTCTCTTGCTGGACCAACCTAGTTCTGTGCCTTCTCCAGGTTGATTGTTACACATGCAATACTCTCCTATCTGCTCAGGAACTAGGTATGAGCCATGACCACTCCAGTTCCATTTCGGCGGAGGGTTACATACAAGCCCCTTCTGCTCATTGATGTCATGCGAGACCCCAGGTCTATATATCCTAGTCAAGCTTGCCCCGGGTGGAGGTCGACCTGTGCTCTTGACCATTTCTAATATTTTAATTATAGACATTGTGTAACGGTGTGGCCTACTCCGAACCCAGGGAGCCACACAGGGTTTGGACCCAAATGCAGTGCCCGAAGCTGCCAGTCCCCAAAAACAGGTAGAAAACAAAATGCTCAAAACGGGTAGAAAACAAAAAGCCCAAAACGGGTAGAAAGCAAAACGCTCAA
>JABMDN010024807.1:0-10000 GCA_017165825.1 Hepsetus odoe
TCTATCTATCTATCTATCTATCTATCTATCTATCTATCTATCTATCTGTCTATCTATCTCAGGCATCCATTCCCCACTACTGTTACCAACAGTCCATTCACCATTACTGGGACCAGTTTTAGGGTGAGCTTAAAACTCACCTTTTTAAAAAAAACATTTGGGAAGCTTTAATTCTAAACCCAAAATAAAGCAAGACCGACGGAAACCAGGCCGGAGAGGACGTGCCAGACGAGGCGGAAGTGGTGGACGGGGACAAAGTGAAAGTGAGTATGTCACTGTGAACACACTGAAGTGCAACAAGACACCTCCTCTGTATTTAACCCACACACACCGTCCAGCAGGGGGCAGACGTATCCAGCATCCGGGGAGCAGAGATGGGGATGGTATCTTGCTCAAGGGTACCTCAGGGCTCAGGATTCGAACCCATGACCTTCTGATCCCCTAAACACTAGCCCACCACTGCCCCAAGAACAGAGATCCACCGTGAAATAAGAGCCACTGTGAGGCTGGTCTAATGGTCAGCATTTCACAGTGATATGTGGGATCGATTATTCATACTAATGAATTCAGCGTTTTACAAACAAACTAAAGGACACTTGAGATAATTTGATAAAAAAAAAAGACCACCAATAAAACTAAATGTGCAATTCACAGGGATGTGAGCTGATGAAAACTGGTCCCCTAAACTCTTATTTTACCCATTTATGAATGATTTGCACCGTTTATGTGTAATAATTGTCATTTTGGAGAATATCAGTAACGGCGGTCATGGCCTGTTAAAGAGCTGCTGTCGGTTATAAAGTCAAACGTTATCCGAGCTGGTCGGGATAATGCCGAGGCTCACTGAGCTGAATTAAACATGTTTTCCATTTAGCTTCCTTCTGGCCCCGGTTTGGCCGCTGGCCTGTGTTGTTCTCTCTTCAATCTGCTCCTCTTGCGCTTCGGCCCTGTAGTGTAATTGACTCTGCAATTCTTCATGTGACCTCATTAGCATGGTGGCGGGGGGGGCAGGGCTCACTGCTGAGTGTCAAACCCAGAGCTGTAGCCACTTCCTCTTTAACTACAGGCAACCATGCTGTATAAAAAAACAGGAAAAGACACCTTTCATAAAGCCCAGTTGCTTCATTTTCAGCAAGCACCTGCCCATCGGATGTGTTGGACATCCCATTTCCGAAACCGTGGGCACTGATGCTGCTTCTCCTCTGGCTTTCCACAAGATCCTGGAGTGCGAGTGGGAATTCGTTGCCGTTCAGTCAAAAGATCATTTGTAAGGTCAGGCACTCTGACTCACCACTGACATTTTACTCCATCCCAAAGGTGATCAGATTTCCAGAGTTTGGGGGCAGCGACATTAAATGATCTACCACCCCTGCTAGCAAACCTGAATTTAGGGATTGTGGGTAAACTGGTACCAGAGTAGCAGAGTGAACATGTGGCAGTGAACGAGTGAAGGGATTTAGTGAGGGAATGACATGTGGGAGAGTTTTAAAGCGTTTTTTTTAAGTTTTAAATGGCTACGAAGGCGAAAGCAGCCCATTACACCTCCTCCGCCAAACTCTCTGTGTATGGATTCGGGTATCGTTCTTTCAAAATTTGCTCATAGTGACCATAATCTTGTGTTCAGCAGCTCAGCCATGGTTTCTCGTGAAGCTAAAAATGTCATCGAAATGGGGGCGCGGAGAGTTGCTAATTCATTTTGCTAATCGCTAAATCAAATGAGGCTACGTTTAGGCTTCGTCTAATTCAATTAAACATAAACTGTATTCATTTCTAGGATAAAACACACACCAGGACAACACGCCATATGGACACATGTATGTGTAATGAGCTGCAATATGCCACAGCTCAATAATTCAGCCATTCTCTCGCTCTGGTCATACATTATTTAACACTTCGCACAAGGTTTTAAAAAGAGGAATTATCTCAAATGCCCCACGGTTTATTCTTCAGCGTTTGACCTCTACACTTTGTGCACAATCATTAGGCAAGTGAGTATTTTTAGCATATTATTTTTCTGCACATAATCCATCTTCAGTCCATCTGGGCAGCGGTGGCCTGGCGGTTAGCGAGTTGCCCCGGATCGGAAGATTGTGGGTTTGATTCCCTCACCTGCGGTACCCTTGAGCAAGGTACCGTCCCTGTGATCGCTCCCTGGGTGCTTTCAATAGCTGCCCCCTGCTGCACGTGTGTGTGTGGGTGAAACGCAGAGGTCACTTTCACTTTCAAGCTGATTGGATTTAGGCAGTTCAGGTGATGTGTGTTTGTGTAATGAGGGGGGGTGTGGCCTAAACAGATCAACACCTGACATCAAGGTGTGCATCTTTTCCTCCTCAGGCAACATGAAAAGCAGAAATTAGAAGGGAACACACTCTAGGCAGCGGTGGTCTAGTGTTTAGGGACGAGGCCCCAGCATCAGAAGGTCATGGGTTCAAATCCTGGACCAGTAGGCTGCCGTGAGGTACCCTTGAGCAAGCTACCGTCCCCATCACTGCTCTCTGGGCACTGCACGGTGTGTAGGGGTGAAATGCAGAGGTTGAATTTTGTTGTTTCACTGTGTGCTGTGCCGTGTTTTACAATGATGAAAACAGTCACTTTCACTTTTACTTCAAAGCAGCCTCTGGTTGAATTTGTTCATGGCTGAGAGCGAGGAGTGATGAATGGTGTCAGTGGGGAAACCTCCTTTAGTAAAACTAAAGGAAAGCTCACACTGGCAGAAGACCTGAGGGAACAGATGGAGGGGGCTAAGCTCCTCCTGCTTAACTCTGCCAAACAGTCGCGCTAAAGAACGTCCCGTAGTGTATGAGGTATGTTAACAGGGGGTTTCAGGGGCAACTTGTGTCTCAGAAGCCCTTAATTCCCCAGCAAGTCACGCGCCTCGCTCCCTGAGCCGCTTAGTCCTTATCAGCTTTCCAATAATGATCAGAGGACATTGATAAACTGCTTTAGCGGGGCAGTAATACATCAAAGGGGCGCTTAATACAAAAACCACTGTAATCCAAACAAAAGGACAGATAAAGGAAAACAGAGTTTTCATCAACTTCACCGTCCATCAGATAACGCCGACCCAGGGGTGCGTTTTTAAAACTCACCCAAGGTCTGGAAGAAAACAGACATGTTGGAGAATACTTCATTTAGACACTCCAGCTGAATTCTTTCTTGAAGGAGGACACCACCATTGTGCCCATATTGTCCCCATCATTTCTAAAAACCTGGCTGGATTTCCCTGCAGCGATGCTCACTGGACCCAGATGTCTCTGGTGGTGTCTAGTGGTAGGACACTTGCCTATGCACCAAGAGTTTGTAGGTTTGAAACCACCTCCTGCACTACCACCATTGGGTTCCTGAATTAAACCTTCAACCTCAAGGTGCTGCAGGAGGACTGTAATCAGAAATTGTACCTTGCTCTGGATAAGAGTGTCTGCTAAATGCTGTAAATCTATAATAAATCGTTCTTTTCTTCGATCCATCACTACGTCCTACATGTATCCCTCCACCATGAATGGGTTTAGTTTTAGAACAGACGTCCGGTTCCTTTAACCATCACTGTGGACACTTGTGGACATGCATTTCACACCAAACCACACATTACTTTGCAGAGAATTCACTGCAAAAATCACTGCAGTTCTCCTTTATGGAGCAAGATTGTTCATTGTTATCCGGTTTAGCAGCCATGCTCTGCTGTTAAGGAACTTTTTTTTATTGCACACTAAATCTCTTATTGATTACTGCTTAGGGGTGTGCATTTGCTAAAAAATGTCCACTCCTTGCAGTTTTTCCCCAATTCTGCAGGAGTGTAACAATACAGTGCAGTTTGTGAGCCGCAGCTCACAGTTCAGGAGTGAAATTTGCAGAAAATGATGATTGTGTTCAGTATTGTGCTCAATTCACTTCTGAGACTAGAGCTGGAAGGCAGGGTGAAGGGCCTGGACCGGGATGAAGACTGTAAAAACCCTGGAATCATCATTAATAGACGCATATTGTCCAGCAGATCACATTTTTCTGTGTCATATCACAATATTCCAATCCACTCCGAGCCCCGAGGTCTAGCGAGAGTATCGTGTCCTTTTTAAAGACTCTCTAAAGCCACAGAGCGGTTTCCTGATGGTAATTCTGTGTTGGGGATGTGTGTTGGAGGGGCAGTTTGCCGACACCAGGTGGTTGGGCTGATGACTGAATAATTGATTGGAGCCAGAAAACGACCATGAACACCTTAAACACCGCATGTACCATCAGACTCTCCTCGCTCACGAGTCCACAGGCCAGATTATCCTGCTGCTGGGTCTCTTTATATTTAGTTCAAATGCGTTTTTGTAGCCCAAAAATAACCTGTTACCTCCAGACTTCCCAATCGCATCAGCACTTTACTGTATATGTATAACTTTCCTGAGCCTTTAACAAATTAACCATAAAAGCTATAGGCTTTCGTGTTGGGTCTACGGCACGAGATTAATTCTGAACACAGTAATGACTGTCACAGAGATTAAATCCAAACTAAATGTGAAATAGTGTTCATAAACAGAATCTTCCCAAATCAGTGTTTCTGTGGTGTCACAAATCCCAGACTTAAACGTGGAGTGGTAGTGGTGGTTAACAACCATGCTAACAACAACCAGTGTGGAGAAATGGATCAGTGGATCAATAATCCCTGAAGACTTGCAGCACTGGGTTGATCAGTATGGGTTTAATCTCTGAAAAGACATTTCAGGGCTGGATTAATCCGAACGGGACACACGGCATTTAGTTTACGGCATTTAGCAGACGCTCTTTTCCAGAGCGACTACCCTGTAACTCCTAACTACAGGGACAGTCTCCCTGGAGACACTTAAGGTTAAAGGTTTTGCTCAGGAACCCAGTGGTGGTAGTGCTGGAGGTGGGATTGGAACCTGTGACCTCTTGTTCATTAGATGAGTATCCTACCACTAGACCACCACCAGCCCCCATACAGTCGGTCCTCATAAATAAGGCACAGCGCCGCCCTTCTGGGCAAAAAGTAGCCTCCATCGTGCAGCAATCCCTAGATATTTGTTCCTACAAGAGCCTTAGATAACTCTTATAAGTAGAAAAGCAACAGATGTATTAGATCAGCAAAGCAAAAGTGAAAGTGACTTGGCACAGCACCCGAGGACAGTGATGGGGATGGTACCTTGATCAAGGGAATTGTCTGGAACTCGAACATTGAACCTGCGGCCCAGTCCCTGAACCCTGGACCACGGCTGCATCGTGGGCTTAAAAGTCTTGGAGACGCTGAGACGCAGGCCTACAGTTTCCAGCCTTCGTCTTATCGCTCAGCGTCCCATTCTTTGTCTGCAGCTGCACTAATGTGCATTAACCAGGCTGACAGCGCTCCCAGTACGGCCGCCGATGTGTCCCTGTCTGAGTCTCTGGAAGAGCCAATATATCTGCGCTATCGGAAACGTTTGGGAACCATTTCATTCGTTTCCTTACCTATGGTCATCCATCAGTATTAGCTGTGAAACTGGCTTTATGTCACTTTAAACCATGCTAAACTCCCACGTCTTTCAACATGCCTGAGTACGACAGCGCTTATCAAAAAAAAGATGAAATTATACCGGCCTGCTCTTCATTTCAGCTTCCAGCGAATGAAGAAAAAAACGCTGTAGGCTGTCGCCTTGGATCTAGGGCATGAGACAAGCATGTTTTTCATTCTGAACAAGTGGTGTAATAGTGCTGAGGAGATAAGTGGCTTTAGCATGAAGAGCTTGTATTATGAGAATACACATAACATTTCAGAACGATCTATATGGAGAGGGAACTACAGTAGCATCAGAATCAGATTTGTTGGAATTTGGCCATTGTTGATTCAGTGATCAGACTCGTATTACAGGAGTTCTTACTGGAGCTGCTGCTTGGCGGCCTCTTTTTTCCAGACCTGGTTAAACAGCTGTTTTGATGACCGCTGCACCAAACAGAGCAGATCCTCACCCCCGGCTCAGAGCCGATCGATGGACTGTAATGGCTCTGTTAGGCGAGGAGGGGCATCTCTGTGAATTAGACTCAGAATTTCCACCAGTCCCGACCAAAGACACACTGGTATTACATATCTATCCATCTGTCCGTCTGCCTGTCTGTCTATCTGTCTATCAAGCTATCTGTCTGTCTGCTTGTCCACCTGTCTGTCTGTCATTCAGTTTCTTGTTCTGTCTGTCTGTCTGTCTATCTATCTATCTATTTATCAAGTTATCTGTCTGTCCATCTGTCCACCTGTCTGTCTATCTGCCTGTCCATCTGTCAATCAATCAGTTTATTGGTCTGTCTGTCTGCCTGTCGATCTGTGTGTCTGTCTGTCTGTATTTCCTGCGGTAGTTTCTAACAAGAACCCTCTCATGTCTACAAACTTTTTTGCTCTTCTTGCTCTTGAAATTCTCTCCATTTTCTCCCCGTCCTGGCTCTCCCTGTTGCCATAGGTTGACATCCATCCGTTCCGACTGAGCTGAATTGAAGGACGGAGAGGAAACCCTGCCATCCATCCTGTCTGTGTCCTCCCGGACTGCAGGCCAAAGATGATGAATGGCACCTCTTCAACTGGAGCTCAGGTCTCAGTGATAGAGCTCTGCAGGAGCAGTGCGTCGGCGGCTGTTGAACGGTTTATATCGTAATGGAGGTTCACAAACGATACGTTCAGCTTCGATACATGTTCTGATACTCCAGATATTTTTATAAACTGCGCTGTGAAAACGTGACAGTACGAGTGTATCGTAGTCTTTTTAAGACTGGTGAAGTGAAAGGGACTATCATTGTGAACGCACAGAACACAGTACCCCACACACACTGTTGAGTGGTGGACAGACATATCCAGTGCCCAGGGAGCAGTGTTGGGGATGGTACCTTACACAGGGGAACCTCAGGACAACCTGCTGGTCGGGGTTTCGAACCCATGACCTTCTCGAACCCATGGCATCCAGGGAGTCTCTACATGCTAGACAAACACCGACCCTAACCCCAAAATGATTGAGTCTGATCTGTTTCTCTGGGTTGGTCTTAGCGTTGTTGTTAGGCATCCCGTGATGTCTTGCGTTCAGGTTCAGTCTGTTGACCAATCAGAAGTCGCATTCACCGCCCGTGGCTCTGTACTATGGGATAGCATGAACCCCTATTTTCCTATTTAGAGTTCTATACTATTAAGACGGCTCCCAAAATGATGAACTGAATACACTGCTCAGAGATTAGTGGTGAGAAACGGTTTACAGTGTTGAACCAGACTTCTCCCCAAACCCACCAGTGAACCTACACTTCTCCTACGGTTTATATGGGATGGTGAACCTACGGTTTATATGGGATGGTATTGATGGAAAAATGGACAATCTGATCTGAATCACTATTCTGGGGGACTTTTATTTCACATCTTCACAGCCAAGGGGTCTCAGATGTCTGGTTCCATTCACCACCAATGGGAACGATGTGTTTTTCCCGCCAGCGAGGCTGAGCATTTTATTTGAATGCATTTAAACCGTCGAGTGAGGAAAAACTGGACCTATAAGGTTTTCTTCTGACAGAAGTGTGATACTGTACCATCGCCAATGCTCTCGAATTAGACTCTGTTCTCCTTTCGCTCTGCCTTTGCTTACACTCCTCCCTGACTAGGCAAGTTGAGATAAGTGCAAGGCCAGCAGAGTCCTTGGCGGGAGCTGGATCTCTGTCAGCTCTCCAGATCTGCAGGTTTCTCCTGAAGAGGAAACGTTCTCGATGGGAGGGAGGTCAGCTATGCATCTGCTTGGCCTGCAGTAGAGGCGGAGTCGTTCTTGGGGGAAGACAAACGGGGGAGGATGGACTGAGACAATGTCAGAAAGAGGCAAATCACAATACCGCCAGGCCTGAAGGAGTTTTTTACTTTTACCATTTGGCAGAGAATGTGAAGAAACCAGCGTGATTCATTGGTTTATGTTGAGCTTTTTTTTGTTCTATTTTCTGCAACAAACAGCAACAGAAATAGAACTTCCTTTATGGAGAGTCGGCACGACTTCCCTATCAAAGAAATAAAAGATGGACAGCTTCTTCTAAACCACTCAACAGTGTGTACTGAAGCGGTGACAGAACTGGGACACTGCTGTACTAATAATTTCCATTTTACAAATTACTGATCAATTATTCCAGTGTGACATTTCCAAAAGTCTTTATGTGACAGTTACACTGGCCAAGTATGATAAAATCCACTGCCGGATGATTTTCTTGGCCAGATTAAACATCTGGGGCAAAGCTGCACCCTAGAGATGTACTTTTTGTCCAGAAGGGGGCGCTGTGCTGTGTGATTGTATGTCTTTCCGAAACTTAACCCAGCCTTTCTTTTCTGAGACATAAACCCATGATGTTAACCCCACACTGACTGACTGGATGACTGATCAATTTCTCAGACTTATTATTGTTGCTAGCTTTCTAGCTAATTCTCCTCCCAAATAAGAGACTAAATGGTATTGTGAGCAGTGCCCAGAAGGTTCATCTCATCTTTTCTCTGCATTTTTAAAAATGTATAAAACCATTTTTAGATGCCGAGCACCTCACTCTCTCGCTGACGTTTAGCAGGCTGAGGATTCTCCATGTGGTGGATCAATCAAGACCCCAGAGGGTTGAACTCAAGAGAGTCAGTAGATGATGAGGTCTTTATCACAGGTTCCATCTGTGGGATGGAGTGAAACATATGCAGGAGGATTCTAGCGCTGTGCAGGAAAGAGCTGGCAACCCGAACTAAAGCCTCACACCACTCTCCTCACTCATCCACCCTGACCTGTCCAGCTTTAGAGTTACGAGTAATTGATCAGGAAGCATATTTAAAGAGCTTAAGAGCGCCCCCTGCAGCCTTTAAGGGTAAATCCGATGGTGGCACGGAAACAGCTGGTTAAAATAAACCTAATCGTTTTGCGCAGCTGTTGCAACCGCTGCATAAATCAGTTTTCTATTCTTGGCCTTGGGATTTTCACCTGAACGCTGTCTACACGCACTGATTAAAGCCTTCTGTGTTTCTGTAGCTGCACTCTGCTGAAAAGCCCCTTCACAATTGGATTAAACTCGCTTTTAAAGATGAGGGCTCGTAATTGCCCGGCAACGCAAAGCAACCCGCATGAAATGGAGAAGCAGTGCGGTCCTAATGGCCCTGTGATTGCAACTCCTTAAAGGTTTGAATTAGTCTAATCCGTCTTAACTGCAGTCCCTTGAAGAGGGTAGCAAGTGTTTACCGTTTAAAAACCACACGTAGGAATAATCTTTTGGGCAGAACCTTGGAAATGTGGTAAATAACTTCCAATTCAGTTCACTTTTAATTTACTTTTTTAACCCACACACACGGTCCAGCAGTGGGCAGCCATATGCAGCACCTTGGGGAGCAGTGATGGGGACGGTACCTTGCTCAAGGGTATCTTAGAGCAACCTACTGATCTGGGATTCGAACCCATGACCTTTCGAGTCTCTAAACATGAGACCACTGCTAGTGGTTAAAGGAATAAGTCATTATTTTGCAAAATAATAGGCTGTGCAGGGTGTGAGAGTCAGTGAGTGACAGTGTGCATGCGGAGTGAGAGAGTGTGTGGTGTGTGAGAGTGTGTGTTTGGGGAGTAAGACTGTGTATGGTGTGAGAGTGTGTGTGAATGATGTGTGTAAGGTGTGTGAGTGTGCATGTATGATGAGTAAGACTGTGTGTATGGTGTGAGAGGGTGTGTGTATGGTGAGTAAATCTTTGTGTGTGTGTGTGTGTCTATGCGAGTTGGCAGAAGAGTCTTCAGGGCACGTTATTAGAATGAGAGGAGCTTAATTAGCGAGTCTATGCATTTTAAAAGGACCAGCGGCCTTAAAGCCCAGCCTGCTCCCGGCGCGCCCCGTTCAGTCAGCGGGAGTTTATGTTCGATTACACACTTTATCGACGGCGTGTTTGAGTTGATTAACTGCCTAATGTGCTGTTTGGCCACACTGTCGACACTCACTTTGCATTTCCCTACCGTTCATACCGAAAACAGCCAGGAGCTCTTTCTTTATTCGGTTCAGGCTACTAATG
>JABMDN010024808.1:0-12061 GCA_017165825.1 Hepsetus odoe
TGTGTGTGTGTGTGTGTGTGTGTGTGTGTGTGTGTGTGTGTGTGTGTAGGTGTGTGTGTGTGTGTGTGTGTAAGAGTGATTATGTTTATGATTATGATTATGATTACTAGCCGCTGTAAGACTCTCGGTGTGGAGGAGGCAACTCATCCTGACACCTGATGCTCTGATATAGTGAATGCAGCCCAGTCGCTCAATTCGGGATTCACAGATCAAACCTTATTTGCTGCCCAGTTGTCTTGGATCTGCAACCATTCTAAACCAGCTCCCCCAGCTCTGATACCCAGTCCTGACCTTGCAACTGGTCTAAATCAGCTCCCACCAGTCTCACCCGAGGTAAAGCTGGTTGGAAAACTGTAGAGCGACAAACTACAAATCAGAAGCAAATCTTCTGAAAAAAGAAACATCCAGTGTATGTCATGTAGACACACTGTCTCATGTCCTTCTCCTAAGGAATTAAATGTTGCAGCCAAACGTATGGACTCCACAGTTACGCCACTGAGGGTGGAGCAAAATCACTGCAGTCCAGTAAATGATGTCTGAGACTCTGAAGGCTAATACACATCTGATGATAAAAATATTTGGACTCAGTGTATTTATTTATTTATGTATTTAACTCTACTCTCAGGATGGGCCATTTTTTTTAATGTTGTATTTCTTCTACTAAAACAAATAATGGACTAATTTTTGGGGGCAATTTTAGAGACTTTATGAGAACTTTCACTCAGCTCACCGTCCGATGCCCAGTTTGAAGACAGGCCTAAGTCATGGATTCAGATGGAGATAGATAATGCCATGCCGACCTTTACTTTCACTGCATCTCATTGGCTTTGTGGTTGTATTGAGAAAGCACACACACTCACACACACGGACACACACCATCGCTCACAGATGCATCTAAAAGCCCCAATCTTTCCTGTAACCTTCATGTAGTGTACATTGTGCTCTTGGGTTCTGGTCACTCTTTTGAGAGCACTCGGCATTCGGACACAAAGCCCTGCTCTTTGCGGAGCCTTAAATATTTAGGCTGAGCAGTTCAGGGCTGAATGGCTCTCCAGTGCTCAGCCAAGGTTACCCTGCTTTCACCTGCTGGAGGGGCATTAACAGACCACTAACCCCCCATCACCTCCCCCGACTCCCGCAACCAACTTTCTTTCACTTTACCTTGATCTTCCTCCACCCAAAGCAGAGACATCATGCTGCTGATCTCACCAGTAACCCCCCAGCCATCACCCCCCACCTTCAAGGCCCGTTTGAGTGAAGAGGAGACAGAGTGCATTATGGTGAGGTGCATTATTCCACACAACACGGATAAACAGGCTGAAAGAATGGCGCCGCTACCTTCATAATGGAATCCCAAAAAGCTTTTCGCATTTGTTTTTTTTGTTCTCATTGTCTTTCCTTCCTTTTCTAAACAACCTTCCCTTTTCTTTTTTTCTCCTCCTCCGCCGGCTATCAATGCAAAGTTCTTTGAGACAAAATGAAGGGCATTCATGCCGCCTGAAAGGGGCTTTTAAAGTTGAGTACAGCCTCCACAAAAGGGAAGGTACGGCTCGCCGGGGCCCTGAGAATGACTCAGTGTTCAGAATCTTGCCGTGCATGCTGCCATGGAAGCTCAAGGAGTGCAGGGGAGCAGCCAATGAAAAGCAGCCGTTTTTGTGTCTCCACAACAAATAATAACCTGAAAAACATCCACAAGGGTCCAGATCCGTTTTGTGGGCTTGCTATTGTAGATGGATTTAGTGGGGGAGGCTGTGGAAAATAAAAACAGGAGCTTTTGAGCTGCTCTCATACTCTTACTTGGATGATGGTGGTGTCACTTCAAGCTAAAACCCATCTACTTCATCTCTCGCTTCTTCTGTGTGGCCTCAGAACTAAAGCGTTTCCTCTTCTGTAAGGGGTTTGTTTCTGTAAACCATGTCTGTAAGAAAGATATATATTTATTAAGGAAATGCCCAGGAAACGGCATTTGTCCCTGAGCTACTCCTTGGACTTGCACTGACCAAATCTGTGCGTCACCCATCACACTGACCACTGGGCCTCTGCGAAAGGATGACAGGGTCACAGGAGAAAGGAGATAATCCCTGATAATGTGGACACAGTATTCATTCCTTGTCGCCCAATTAAAGCACAATTATGCCGAGTGGAATTGGGGAGAAAAGGAGGGAAGAATGAGGGGCGGGCGAGAGGCCGAGGCTCCCCGGGAGTCTTTCTCTGAAACACATTAGCCCAGATTTTGGGGGTAAAAGGAGAAAAAGAATGCTCTTCGCATTTGGCAGTGCTCAGCACGCCGCTGCCCAGCTGGGACTGGGGGCTCGATTTGAATGCCTCTACACCCCCACCCGTCCACTTTCCATCCACTTTAGAGGCTGTGGCGAATACAGGTCATCTCAAAGCAGTATGGCACTTGGGCAGGGGGCCTTTTGTGCTCCTGCTTCGGAAGAGGAGGCCAGTTCAGAGCCCCTAATGGTCCCTGTGGATCTGCAGGTCTTTTCATGCAAATGTGAAGGACACTTTTGCAGGAATTCTAACAAAAGCAGGGCTTGTTTGAGAGGAGCAAACTTTTTATTGGAGCAAGCGACTGGTTAGGACCAAAACTCTGCAAAGGGTATTCTCAGACTCTTCAAACTTTACAAAGACACAGTGGACACGGAAAATGGGTGTCCATAGAGTCCTGTAGTGGGAGTTCAGCATTAATGCACTTTCAGAAAGATAAGCAGTGATTTAGGATCAGTGAGAAATCTATTCTTCTGCATTTCCATCACAGATTCACACTCCTCACATCTCTGTCCGCTAGTGCCACAGACCAGACTTTAGGTTCTGTTCTGACCTCCTCTCTGACCATCACATCACAACTGACTCTAACTCTTCTTCTCTAACTCTAGAATTCTGAATGAAAACCCATTTTTTTACTAGAGTCAGTTGGACAGTCAGTGATGTGAGGCTGGTTGTGAAGAATGTTCTGAACAATGACCCCATTAATACCCACTGGACTGATTAAACAGCAGTGTCCACTCCATCATTGCAGTCAGATTATCCTGATAAACACACACACACACGCACATCCACTATCTCTCTCATGTTTAAGATGCAGTAAACACTGCATTTTGGCTCAGACCTCTGCAGCCTAGCTGTTTAAAGACTGTGTGTGCTGTGTGTGTGCTGTAGTGTGTGTTGTAGTGTGTGCTGTGTGTGTATTGTATTGTGTGCTGTGTGTGTGCTGTAGTGTGTGTTGTAGTATGTGCTGTGTGTGTATTGTAGTGTGTGCTATAGTGTGTGCTGTAGTGTGTGTTGTAGTGTGTGTTGTAGCGTGTGTTGTAGCGTGTGTTGTAGCGTGTGTATTGTAGTGTGTGTTGTAGTGTGTGCTGTGGTGTGTGTTGTAGTGTGTGCTGTAGTGTGTGTTGTAGTGTGTGTTGTAATGTGTGCTGTAGTGTATGTTGTAGTGTGTGCTGTAGTGTATGTTGTAGTGTGTGCTGTGTGTGTGTTGTAGTGTGTGCTGTAGTGTGTGTTGTAGTGTGTGCTGTGTGTGTGTTGTAGTGTGTGTTGTAGTGTGTTGTAGTGTGTGTTGTAGTGTGTGTTGTAGTGTGTGCTGTGTGTGTATTGTAGTGTGTGCTGTGTGTGTGCTGTAGTGTGTGCTGTAGTGTGTGCTGTAGTGTGTGTGCTTAGTGTGGCTGTGTGTGTGTGTTGTAGTGTGTGCTGTAGTGTGTGCTGTAGTGTGTGCTGTAGTGTGTTGTAGTGTGTGCTGTAGTGTGTGCTGTGTGTGTGCTGTAGTGTGTGTTGTAGTGTGTATTGTAGTGTGTTGTAGTGTGTGTTGTAGTGTGTGCTGTAGTGTGTGCTGTAGTGTGTGTTGTAGTGTGTGCTGTGTGTGTTGTGGTGTGTGCTGTAGTGTATTGTAGTGTGCTGTGTGTGTGTGTTGTGGTGTGTGCTGTAGTGTGTGCTGTGTGTGTTGTAGTGTGCTGTGTGTGTGTTCTTGAGTGTGTGCTGTAGTGTGTGCTGTAGTGTGTGTTGTAGTGTGTGCTGTAGTGTGTATTGTAGTGTGTGCTGTGTGTGTGTTGTAGTGTGTGCTGTAGTGTGTGCTGTGTGTGTGCTGTAGTGTGTGCTGTAGTGTGTGTGTTTGTGTGCTGTAGTGTGTGTGTGTGTGTGTGTGTGTAGTGTGCTGTGGAGGTGTGTGTGCTGTAGTGTGTGGTGTAGTGTGTGCTGTAGTGTGTATTGTAGTGTGCTGTAGTGTGTGTGCTGTAGTGTGTGCTGTAGTGTGTGCTGTGTGTGTGTTGTAGTGTGTGCTGTAGTGTGTGCTGTGTGTGTGTTGTAGTGTGTGCTGTAGTGTGTGCTGTGTGTGTGCTGTAGTGTGTGCTGTAGTGTGTGTTGCTAATTGTGTGCTGTGGTGTGTGCTGTAGTGTGTGTGTAGTGTGTGCTGTAGTTGTGTGTTGTAGTGTGTGCTGTGTGTGTGTTGTAGTGTGTGCTGTAGTGTGTGCTGTGTGTGTGCTGTAGTGTGTGCTGTAGTGTGTATTGTAGTGTGTGCTGTGTGTGTGTTGTAATTATTATTGCTGTGTATTGTGTGTGTAGTGTGTGTAGTGTGTGTTGTAGTGTGTGTGTGAGTGTGTGTTGTAGTGTGTGTTGTAGTGTGTGGTGTGAGTGTGTGTTGTAGTGTGTATTGTAGTGTGTTGAGTGTGTGTTGTAGTGTGTGTGTAGTGTGTGCTTGTAGTGTGTGTTGTAGTGTGTATTGCCAGTGTGTTGTAGTGTGTGTTGTAGTGTGTGTCATGGTGTGTGCTGTAATGTGTGCTGTAGTGTGTGCTGTAGTGTGTGTTGTAGTGTGTTGTAGTGTGTGTTGTAGTGTAGTATTTGTGAAGTGTGTGCTGTAGGTGTGTGTTGTGAGTGTGTCTTGTAGTGTGTGCTGTAGTGTGTGTTGTAGTGTGTATTGTAGTGTGTTGTAGTGTGTGTTGTAGTGTGTGCTGTAGTGTGTGCTGTAGTGTGTGTTGTAGTGTGTATTGTAGTGTGTGCTGTAGTGTGTGCTGTGTGTGTGCTGTAGTGTGTGCTGTAGTGTGTGTGTAATTATTATTGCTGTGTGTGTTGTAGTGTGTGCTGTAGTGTGTGCTGTAGTGTGTGTTGTAGTGTGTGCTGTGTGTGTGTTGTAGTGTGTGCTGTAGTGTGTGCTGTGTGTGTGTTGTAGTGTGTGCTAGTGTGTATTGTAGTGGTGTGCTGTGTGTGTGTTGCCAATTGTGTGCTGTAGGTGTGTGTGTGTGTGCTGTAGTGTGTGCTGTAGTGTGTGTTGTAGTGTGTGCTGTAGTGTGTATTGTAGTGTGTGCTGTGTGTGTGTTGTAGTGTGTGCTGTAGTGTGTGCTGTAGTGTGTGTTGTAGTGTGTGCTGTAGTGTGTGTTGTAGTGTGTGCTGTGTGTGTGTTGTAGTGTGTGCTGTAGTGTGTGCTGTGTGTGTGCTGTAGTGTGTGCTGTAGTGTGTATTGTAGTGTGTGCTGTGTGTGTATTGTAGTGTGTGCTGTGTGTGTGCTGTAGTGTATGTGCCAGGTGTGTGTTGTAGCAGTGTGTGCTGTAGTATTGTGTTGGGTGTGTGTTGTAGTGTGTGCTGTAGTGTGTGTTGCAGTGTATTGTAGTGTGTGCTGTAGTGTGTGTTGTAGTGTGTGCTGTGTGTGTGTTGTAGTGTGTGTTGTAGTGTGTTGTAGTGTGTGCTGTAGTGTGTGTAGTGTGTTAGAGAGCGTGTGTAGTGTTTGCTAGAGTGTGTATATGTGTAGTGTTTGTTAGATAGTGTGTTTGTAGTGTGTGCTGTAAGGTGTGTGTTTGTAGTGTGTGTTGTAGTGTGTGCTGTAGTGTGTGTTGAGTGTGTGTGCTTAGTGTGTTGTAGTGTGTGTTGTAGTGTGTGTTGTAGTGTGTGTGCTGTAATGTGTGCTGTAGTGTGTGCTGTAGTGTGTGTTGTGTGTGTGTGTGTGTGTGTGTGGGAGTTGTGATGTTGTGATTGTTTATTGGTGTGTGTTGTAGTGTGTGTTGCTGTAGTGTGTATTCCTTAGTGTGTTGTAGTGGCATGTTGTAGTGTGTGTTGTAGTGTGTGCTGTAATGTGTGCTGTGAGTGTGTATTAGTGTGTGCTGTGTGTGTGCTGTAGTGTGTATTGTAGTGTGTGTTGTAGTGTGTGCTGTGTGTGTGTTGTAGTGTGTGCTGTAGTGTGTATTGTAGTGTGTTGTAGTGTGTGTTGTAGTGTGTGTTGTAGTGTGTGCTGTAGTGTGTGTTGTAGTGTGTGTTGTAGTGTGTATTGTAGTGTGTGCTGTGTGTGTGTGTGAGTGGGCTCCAACATTAAAAGAAAAGCCAACAACAGTTTAACCTTTACTTTATCATCATTAATATAAACAGACTGTGAAAAATATTCTGGATACTGAATAAAAACTATTCCGTATCCACTATCAGTTATTTAGTATCTAGAATGAATTACTCAGGATCTACTCTGGATTATTCAGTATCCACTAGGAATCATTCAGTACCTAGTATGAATTATTCAGTCCCCCTCTTTTTTCTTCTTCTTCATTCAGCTGCTCACCACACCCATAAACCTCCATTTTGGTCTTCCTCTTTTCCCAATATAATCCTCGTCTCTCCTCTAGACACGTCCAAACCAACACAACCTTGCTTCTCTGACTTTGTCTCCAAAACATCTAACCTGAGCGGTCCCTCTAATATACTCATTTCTAATCCTGTCCATCCTCGTCACACCCAACGAACATCTCAGCATGTTTACCGCTGACACCTCCAGCTGACACCACCAACCCGTACAACATAGCTGGT
Organism: Hepsetus odoe; assembly: GCA_017165825.1. NCBI lineage: Eukaryota > Metazoa > Chordata > Actinopteri > Characiformes > Hepsetidae > Hepsetus > Hepsetus odoe. The sequence continues at coordinate 6,781 of JABMDN010024808.1, forward strand.
CTCACTACCATCCTATAAACTTTTCCTTTCACTCACTGCTCGTCTTTCACAGATCACTCCTGCCATTCATCTCCACCCATTCCAACCTGCCTGCACTCTCTTCTTCTCCTCTCTTCTACACTTGCCGTTACTATGAACTGTCCACCCTGAGTATTTAATCTCCTTCACCTTCACCTCCTCTACTCCCTCCATCCTCACCACTCCACTGTCCTCACATTTGTTCACACTCATGTATTCTGTCTTTGTCCTCCTCATTTTCATTCCTTTCCTCTCTAGAGCAAATCTCCAACTCTCCAGGTTCTCCTCAAGCTGCTCTCTACTCTCACTGCAGATCACAATATAATCAGCAGACATCATCACCGATCACCACTCTCTCTCCCCTGGGTACACTCTCTATGACTTCGTCTAACTCACTCCACAATTCTTCTTTCTCCTCCATCTTACCAGCAACTTGTGGAGCATAAGCACTAACATCATCACACCATCAGCTATCAGCTTCAAACTCATCACCTTCTCTCACAGTACATTGCTCAAGGGTACCTCAGGGCAACTTACTGGTGTGGAACTTGAACACATGACCTTCTGGTCCTGGGGCAAAATCCCTAACCACTAGGCCACCGCTGCCCTTTGGCCAAAAGTAGCCCAGTTTCCACCAGCACCCTGTAGGCTACCAGCACTGGTGGCGGTCGTTGTTAACCTTGTTAACCTTTAGTATCCAGTATGAATTATTCACAGTACCCTTGAGCAAGGTACTGTGAGAGAAGATGATTAGTTTGAAGCTGGAAGCTGACGGTATGATGATGTTGGTGCTTATGCTCCACAAGTTGGCTGTAAGATTGAGGAGAAAGAAGAATTGTGGAGTGAGTTCGATGTATCCATTATGAATTATTTTGAGGGAATTTTTCAAGGCGGTCCCCTCCTTGAACCGCCACCTTATCGTGGTGGAGGGGTTTGCATGTCCCAATGATCCTGGGAGCTATGTTGTCCGGGGCTTTATGCCCCTGGTAGGGGCACCCAAGGCAAACAGGTCCTAGGTGAGGGAAGAGACAAAGAGCGGTTCAGAGGACCTCTTATGATGGACAAAAACTATGGAAGACGTTCTCCCTCGCCCGGACGTGGGTCACCGGCGCCTCCCTCTGGAGCCAGGCCTGGAGGTGGGGCCCGCTGGCGAGCGCCTGGTGGTCGGGCCTTCACCCATGGGGCCCGGCCGGGCTTAGCCCGAAGAGGCAACGTGGGTCCCCCTTCCCATGGGCTCACCACCTGTGGGAGGGGCCAAAGAGGTCGGGTGCATTGTGAGCTGGGCGGTGGCCGAAAACGGGGGCCTTGGCGGTCCGATCCTCGGCTGCAGAAGCTGGCTCTAGGGACGTGGAATGTCACCTCTCTGGTGGGGAAGGAGCCTGAGCTAGTGCGCGAGGTTGAGCAGTTCCAGCTAGATATAGTTGGACTCACCTCGACGCACAGCTTGGACTCTGGAACCAGTCTCCTTGAGAGGGGCTGGACTCTTTTCCACTCTGGAGTTGCCACCGGTGAGAGGCGCAGAGCAGGTGTGGGCATACTTATTGCCCCACGGCTTGGCGCCAGTACATTGGGGTTTACCCCTGTAGATGAGAGGGTGGCGGCCCTCCGCCTTCGGGTCGGGGGACGGGTCCTTAGTGTTGTCTGCGCTTATGCGCCAAACAGCATTCTGGACTACCCACCCTTTCTGGGGTCTCTGGAGGGGGCGCTAGAGAGCGTCCCTCCTGGTGACTCTATCGTTCTGCTGGGGGACTTCAATGCTCACGTGGGTAATGACAGTGACACCTGGAAGGGCGTAATTGGGAGGAATGGCCCCCCCGATCTGAACCAGAGCGGTGTTTGGTTATTGGACTTTTGTGCTCGTCACGGATTGTCCATAACGAACACCATGTTCAGGCATAAGGATGTCCACATGTGCACCTGGCACCAGGACACCCTAGGCCGCAGTTCAATGATCGACTTTGTGGTCGTGTCATCGGACTTGCGGCCCCATGTCTTGGACACTCGGGTAAAGAGAGGGGCGGAGCTGTCAACCGACCATCACCTGGTGGTGAGTTGGCTTCGTTGGTGGGGGAGGATGCCGGTCAGACCTGGTAGGCCCAAACGTATCGTGAGGGTCTGCTGGGAACGTCTGGCAGAGTCCCCTGTCAGGACAAGCTTCAACTCCCACCTCCGTCAAAGCTTTAACCACGTCCCGGGGGAGGTGGGGGATATTGAGTCTGAATGGACCTTGTTCCGCGCCTCCATTGTCAAGGCGGCTGACCGGAGCTGTGGCCGGGAGGTGGTCGGTGCCTGTCGCGGTGGCAACCCTAGAACCCGTTGGTGGACACCAGCGGTGAGGGATGCCATCAAGCTGAAGAAGGAGTCCTACCGGGCCTTTTTGACCAGTGGGGCTCCGGAGGCAGCTGATAGGTACCGACAGGCCAAGCGGAATGCGGCTCTGGTGGTTGCTGAGGCAAAAACTCGGGCATGGGAGGAGTTTGGAGAGGCCATGGAGAAGGACTTCCAGACGGCTTCGAGGAAATTCTGGTCCACCATCCGGCGTCTCAGGAGGGGAAAGCAGTGCACGGTCAACGCAGTGTATAGTGGGGATGGTGCGCTGCTGACCTCGACTCGGGACGTTGTGGGTCGGTGGGGGGAGTACTTCGAAGACCTCCTTAATTCCACCAACATGCCTTCCGAGGAGGAAGCAGAGCCTGGGGACATCGAGGTGGACTCTTCCATCTCTGGGGTCGAGGTTGCCAAGGTGGTCAAAAAGCTCCTTGGTGGCAGGGCTCCGGGAGTGGATGAGATCCGCCCAGAGTTCCTCAAGGCTCTGGATGTTGTAGGACTGTCATGGCTGACACGCCTCTGCAACATCGCATGGACATCGGGGACGGTGCCTCTGGATTGGCAAACCGGGGTGGTGGTCCCCCTCTTTAAGAAAGGGGACCGGAGGGTGTGTTCTAATTATCGAGGGATCACACTTCTCAGCCTCCCGGGGAAAGTCTATTCAGGAGTCCTGGAAAGGAGGGTCCGTCCGATAGTCGAACCTCAGATCCAGGAGGAGCAATGTGGTTTTCGTCCAGGTCGCGTAACAGTGGACCAGCTCTACACCCTTAGCAGGGTCCTGGAGGGTGCATGGGAGTTTGCCCAACCAGTTTACATGTGCTTTGTGGACTTGGAGAAGGCATTCGACCGTGTCCCTCGGGGGCTCCTGTGGGGGTACTCCGGGAGTATGGGGTATCGGATTCCCTGTTAAGGGCTGTCCGGTCCCTGTACAACCGGTGTCAGAGCTTGGTCCGCATTGCCGGCAGTAAGTCGGACCTGTTCCCGGTGAGGGTTGGACTCCGCCAGGGCTGCCCTTTGTCACCGATCCTGTTCATAACTTTTATGGACAGGATTTCTAGGCGCAGCCAGGGCGTTGAGGGAGTCCGGTTTGGTGGGCTCAGGACTGGGTCTCTGCTTTTTGCAGATGACGTTGTCCTGTTGGCCTCATCATGCCGTGACCTTCAGCACTCTCTGGATCGGTTCGCAGCCGAGTGTGAAGCGGCTGGGATGAGAATCAGCACCTCTAAATCTGAGGCCATGGTCCTCAGTCGGAAAAGGGTGGAATGCCCTCTCAGGATTGGGAGTGAGACCTTGCCCCAAGTGGAGGAGTTTAAGTATCTTGGGATCTTGTTCACGAGTGAGGGTAAAATGGAGCGGGAGATCGACAGGCGGATCGGGGCAGCTTCTGCAGTAATGCGGGCTCTGCATCGGTCCGTCATGGTGAAGAAGGAGCTGAGCCAGAAGGCAAAGCTCTCAATTTACCAGTCGATCTACGTTCCCACCCTCACCTATGGTCACGAGCTGTGGGTAGTGACCGAAAGAACGAGATCGCGAATACAAGCGGCCGAAATGAGTTTCCTCCGCAGGGTGTCTGGACTCTCCCTTAGAGATAGGGTGAGAAGCTCAGCCATCCGGGAGGGGCTCAAAGTAGAGCCGCTCCTCCTCCGCATCGAGAGGAGTCAGATGAGGTGGCTCGGGCATCTGATTAGGATGCCCCCTGGACGCCTCCCTGGTGAGGTGTTCCGGGCACGTCCCACCGGAAAGAGACCCCGGGGAAGACCCAGGACACGCTGGAGAGACTATGTCTCTCGGCTGGCCTGGGAACGCCTTGGGATCCGCCCGGAGGAGCTGGAAGAAGTGGCCGGAGAGAGGGAAGTCTGGGCATCCCTGCTGGAGCTGCTGCCCCCGCGACCCGACCTCGGATAAGCGGAAGAAAATGGATGGATGGATGGATGGAATTTTTATCTGAAATATAATTGGTGATACAGTGAAATGAGAAAATGTGATTCCAAAATTTTATATTACAAAAAAGAAAATCAGAACACTTTTCTATTAATACATTATTAATTTTACAAATATGTAAAAGCATATTTGTGTGGTTGTACTGCAGTGTGTTTACACAGATTTTGTGTCATTTTCTGGAGAAGGTAAATTGTGTGAATATACAGATTGTGCAGTTTGGTGTAACTGAAACACCAGTAAATGATTTAATCTGAACATTATTCAGATCCAACGTTTTCACTTCATACAGAAGAAAAGTATTTTTTTGCCTTCATTATTCTATCAAAATGTATATTATTTAGGAACATTCAATGTGCTTAGTGTGCAAATAAAAAATTTAATCTATACCAGATCTAGAAAACTGTTTTCTTTATTGTTTCTGTGTTGTTTCTGTTTTATTTGTTGTTGTTGTTGTTTATACTGAATGTGAGTGAATAAACGGATTTGAGTCCCTAGGGTTAACCCTAACCCTGTTTTATTGAAGACCTTTTAAAATTTTAAAAGGCTTTATGAACTGGTAATCTTTGTTTGGTGTAATTTGGACCCTGAATGGCAGTAAGCATGTGTTTGAGGATAGAAACAGTTTTTCATTTTATTATAAAAGAAACATAATCAGATCAGACTGCAGCTGTTTGTCAAAACATAAAAAGTGTGTGTGTGTGTGTTTGTGTGTTTGTGTGTGTGCGCGCGAAAGCATGGTCCAGGTCGAAAGTGCTGATATCAGGACCATTATCAGGTAATTATAGCTCAATTCCTCAGCAGGGCGGAGTTCTGCCCTAAAAACAGCAATAATGAAAGTGTGTCTTCAGAAAACGTCACCCACCGGAGGAGGGGTTCTCCTTCTCCCCATCTCCCAGTAAAACTGTCCTTTCTCTGGGTGTGTAGGGTGGTCCTCCCTCTCCCCCATTACTCAGTATATGAGGCAGTGACTCGGATGAGTATGTTCACAGTTAAA
>JABMDN010024809.1:0-12062 GCA_017165825.1 Hepsetus odoe
TGTGTGTGTGTGTGTGTGTGTGTGTGTGTGTGTGTGTGTGTGTGTGTAGGTGTGTGTGTGTGTGTGTGTGTAAGAGTGATTATGTTTATGATTATGATTATGATTACTAGCCGCTGTAAGACTCTCGGTGTGGAGGAGGCAACTCATCCTGACACCTGATGCTCTGATATAGTGAATGCAGCCCAGTCGCTCAATTCGGGATTCACAGATCAAACCTTATTTGCTGCCCAGTTGTCTTGGATCTGCAACCATTCTAAACCAGCTCCCCCAGCTCTGATACCCAGTCCTGACCTTGCAACTGGTCTAAATCAGCTCCCACCAGTCTCACCCGAGGTAAAGCTGGTTGGAAAACTGTAGAGCGACAAACTACAAATCAGAAGCAAATCTTCTGAAAAAAGAAACATCCAGTGTATGTCATGTAGACACACTGTCTCATGTCCTTCTCCTAAGGAATTAAATGTTGCAGCCAAACGTATGGACTCCACAGTTACGCCACTGAGGGTGGAGCAAAATCACTGCAGTCCAGTAAATGATGTCTGAGACTCTGAAGGCTAATACACATCTGATGATAAAAATATTTGGACTCAGTGTATTTATTTATTTATGTATTTAACTCTACTCTCAGGATGGGCCATTTTTTTTAATGTTGTATTTCTTCTACTAAAACAAATAATGGACTAATTTTTGGGGGCAATTTTAGAGACTTTATGAGAACTTTCACTCAGCTCACCGTCCGATGCCCAGTTTGAAGACAGGCCTAAGTCATGGATTCAGATGGAGATAGATAATGCCATGCCGACCTTTACTTTCACTGCATCTCATTGGCTTTGTGGTTGTATTGAGAAAGCACACACACTCACACACACGGACACACACCATCGCTCACAGATGCATCTAAAAGCCCCAATCTTTCCTGTAACCTTCATGTAGTGTACATTGTGCTCTTGGGTTCTGGTCACTCTTTTGAGAGCACTCGGCATTCGGACACAAAGCCCTGCTCTTTGCGGAGCCTTAAATATTTAGGCTGAGCAGTTCAGGGCTGAATGGCTCTCCAGTGCTCAGCCAAGGTTACCCTGCTTTCACCTGCTGGAGGGGCATTAACAGACCACTAACCCCCCATCACCTCCCCCGACTCCCGCAACCAACTTTCTTTCACTTTACCTTGATCTTCCTCCACCCAAAGCAGAGACATCATGCTGCTGATCTCACCAGTAACCCCCCAGCCATCACCCCCCACCTTCAAGGCCCGTTTGAGTGAAGAGGAGACAGAGTGCATTATGGTGAGGTGCATTATTCCACACAACACGGATAAACAGGCTGAAAGAATGGCGCCGCTACCTTCATAATGGAATCCCAAAAAGCTTTTCGCATTTGTTTTTTTTGTTCTCATTGTCTTTCCTTCCTTTTCTAAACAACCTTCCCTTTTCTTTTTTTCTCCTCCTCCGCCGGCTATCAATGCAAAGTTCTTTGAGACAAAATGAAGGGCATTCATGCCGCCTGAAAGGGGCTTTTAAAGTTGAGTACAGCCTCCACAAAAGGGAAGGTACGGCTCGCCGGGGCCCTGAGAATGACTCAGTGTTCAGAATCTTGCCGTGCATGCTGCCATGGAAGCTCAAGGAGTGCAGGGGAGCAGCCAATGAAAAGCAGCCGTTTTTGTGTCTCCACAACAAATAATAACCTGAAAAACATCCACAAGGGTCCAGATCCGTTTTGTGGGCTTGCTATTGTAGATGGATTTAGTGGGGGAGGCTGTGGAAAATAAAAACAGGAGCTTTTGAGCTGCTCTCATACTCTTACTTGGATGATGGTGGTGTCACTTCAAGCTAAAACCCATCTACTTCATCTCTCGCTTCTTCTGTGTGGCCTCAGAACTAAAGCGTTTCCTCTTCTGTAAGGGGTTTGTTTCTGTAAACCATGTCTGTAAGAAAGATATATATTTATTAAGGAAATGCCCAGGAAACGGCATTTGTCCCTGAGCTACTCCTTGGACTTGCACTGACCAAATCTGTGCGTCACCCATCACACTGACCACTGGGCCTCTGCGAAAGGATGACAGGGTCACAGGAGAAAGGAGATAATCCCTGATAATGTGGACACAGTATTCATTCCTTGTCGCCCAATTAAAGCACAATTATGCCGAGTGGAATTGGGGAGAAAAGGAGGGAAGAATGAGGGGCGGGCGAGAGGCCGAGGCTCCCCGGGAGTCTTTCTCTGAAACACATTAGCCCAGATTTTGGGGGTAAAAGGAGAAAAAGAATGCTCTTCGCATTTGGCAGTGCTCAGCACGCCGCTGCCCAGCTGGGACTGGGGGCTCGATTTGAATGCCTCTACACCCCCACCCGTCCACTTTCCATCCACTTTAGAGGCTGTGGCGAATACAGGTCATCTCAAAGCAGTATGGCACTTGGGCAGGGGGCCTTTTGTGCTCCTGCTTCGGAAGAGGAGGCCAGTTCAGAGCCCCTAATGGTCCCTGTGGATCTGCAGGTCTTTTCATGCAAATGTGAAGGACACTTTTGCAGGAATTCTAACAAAAGCAGGGCTTGTTTGAGAGGAGCAAACTTTTTATTGGAGCAAGCGACTGGTTAGGACCAAAACTCTGCAAAGGGTATTCTCAGACTCTTCAAACTTTACAAAGACACAGTGGACACGGAAAATGGGTGTCCATAGAGTCCTGTAGTGGGAGTTCAGCATTAATGCACTTTCAGAAAGATAAGCAGTGATTTAGGATCAGTGAGAAATCTATTCTTCTGCATTTCCATCACAGATTCACACTCCTCACATCTCTGTCCGCTAGTGCCACAGACCAGACTTTAGGTTCTGTTCTGACCTCCTCTCTGACCATCACATCACAACTGACTCTAACTCTTCTTCTCTAACTCTAGAATTCTGAATGAAAACCCATTTTTTTACTAGAGTCAGTTGGACAGTCAGTGATGTGAGGCTGGTTGTGAAGAATGTTCTGAACAATGACCCCATTAATACCCACTGGACTGATTAAACAGCAGTGTCCACTCCATCATTGCAGTCAGATTATCCTGATAAACACACACACACACGCACATCCACTATCTCTCTCATGTTTAAGATGCAGTAAACACTGCATTTTGGCTCAGACCTCTGCAGCCTAGCTGTTTAAAGACTGTGTGTGCTGTGTGTGTGCTGTAGTGTGTGTTGTAGTGTGTGCTGTGTGTGTATTGTATTGTGTGCTGTGTGTGTGCTGTAGTGTGTGTTGTAGTATGTGCTGTGTGTGTATTGTAGTGTGTGCTATAGTGTGTGCTGTAGTGTGTGTTGTAGTGTGTGTTGTAGCGTGTGTTGTAGCGTGTGTTGTAGCGTGTGTATTGTAGTGTGTGTTGTAGTGTGTGCTGTGGTGTGTGTTGTAGTGTGTGCTGTAGTGTGTGTTGTAGTGTGTGTTGTAATGTGTGCTGTAGTGTATGTTGTAGTGTGTGCTGTAGTGTATGTTGTAGTGTGTGCTGTGTGTGTGTTGTAGTGTGTGCTGTAGTGTGTGTTGTAGTGTGTGCTGTGTGTGTGTTGTAGTGTGTGTTGTAGTGTGTTGTAGTGTGTGTTGTAGTGTGTGTTGTAGTGTGTGCTGTGTGTGTATTGTAGTGTGTGCTGTGTGTGTGCTGTAGTGTGTGCTGTAGTGTGTGCTGTAGTGTGTGTGCTTAGTGTGGCTGTGTGTGTGTGTTGTAGTGTGTGCTGTAGTGTGTGCTGTAGTGTGTGCTGTAGTGTGTTGTAGTGTGTGCTGTAGTGTGTGCTGTGTGTGTGCTGTAGTGTGTGTTGTAGTGTGTATTGTAGTGTGTTGTAGTGTGTGTTGTAGTGTGTGCTGTAGTGTGTGCTGTAGTGTGTGTTGTAGTGTGTGCTGTGTGTGTTGTGGTGTGTGCTGTAGTGTATTGTAGTGTGCTGTGTGTGTGTGTTGTGGTGTGTGCTGTAGTGTGTGCTGTGTGTGTTGTAGTGTGCTGTGTGTGTGTTCTTGAGTGTGTGCTGTAGTGTGTGCTGTAGTGTGTGTTGTAGTGTGTGCTGTAGTGTGTATTGTAGTGTGTGCTGTGTGTGTGTTGTAGTGTGTGCTGTAGTGTGTGCTGTGTGTGTGCTGTAGTGTGTGCTGTAGTGTGTGTGTTTGTGTGCTGTAGTGTGTGTGTGTGTGTGTGTGTGTAGTGTGCTGTGGAGGTGTGTGTGCTGTAGTGTGTGGTGTAGTGTGTGCTGTAGTGTGTATTGTAGTGTGCTGTAGTGTGTGTGCTGTAGTGTGTGCTGTAGTGTGTGCTGTGTGTGTGTTGTAGTGTGTGCTGTAGTGTGTGCTGTGTGTGTGTTGTAGTGTGTGCTGTAGTGTGTGCTGTGTGTGTGCTGTAGTGTGTGCTGTAGTGTGTGTTGCTAATTGTGTGCTGTGGTGTGTGCTGTAGTGTGTGTGTAGTGTGTGCTGTAGTTGTGTGTTGTAGTGTGTGCTGTGTGTGTGTTGTAGTGTGTGCTGTAGTGTGTGCTGTGTGTGTGCTGTAGTGTGTGCTGTAGTGTGTATTGTAGTGTGTGCTGTGTGTGTGTTGTAATTATTATTGCTGTGTATTGTGTGTGTAGTGTGTGTAGTGTGTGTTGTAGTGTGTGTGTGAGTGTGTGTTGTAGTGTGTGTTGTAGTGTGTGGTGTGAGTGTGTGTTGTAGTGTGTATTGTAGTGTGTTGAGTGTGTGTTGTAGTGTGTGTGTAGTGTGTGCTTGTAGTGTGTGTTGTAGTGTGTATTGCCAGTGTGTTGTAGTGTGTGTTGTAGTGTGTGTCATGGTGTGTGCTGTAATGTGTGCTGTAGTGTGTGCTGTAGTGTGTGTTGTAGTGTGTTGTAGTGTGTGTTGTAGTGTAGTATTTGTGAAGTGTGTGCTGTAGGTGTGTGTTGTGAGTGTGTCTTGTAGTGTGTGCTGTAGTGTGTGTTGTAGTGTGTATTGTAGTGTGTTGTAGTGTGTGTTGTAGTGTGTGCTGTAGTGTGTGCTGTAGTGTGTGTTGTAGTGTGTATTGTAGTGTGTGCTGTAGTGTGTGCTGTGTGTGTGCTGTAGTGTGTGCTGTAGTGTGTGTGTAATTATTATTGCTGTGTGTGTTGTAGTGTGTGCTGTAGTGTGTGCTGTAGTGTGTGTTGTAGTGTGTGCTGTGTGTGTGTTGTAGTGTGTGCTGTAGTGTGTGCTGTGTGTGTGTTGTAGTGTGTGCTAGTGTGTATTGTAGTGGTGTGCTGTGTGTGTGTTGCCAATTGTGTGCTGTAGGTGTGTGTGTGTGTGCTGTAGTGTGTGCTGTAGTGTGTGTTGTAGTGTGTGCTGTAGTGTGTATTGTAGTGTGTGCTGTGTGTGTGTTGTAGTGTGTGCTGTAGTGTGTGCTGTAGTGTGTGTTGTAGTGTGTGCTGTAGTGTGTGTTGTAGTGTGTGCTGTGTGTGTGTTGTAGTGTGTGCTGTAGTGTGTGCTGTGTGTGTGCTGTAGTGTGTGCTGTAGTGTGTATTGTAGTGTGTGCTGTGTGTGTATTGTAGTGTGTGCTGTGTGTGTGCTGTAGTGTATGTGCCAGGTGTGTGTTGTAGCAGTGTGTGCTGTAGTATTGTGTTGGGTGTGTGTTGTAGTGTGTGCTGTAGTGTGTGTTGCAGTGTATTGTAGTGTGTGCTGTAGTGTGTGTTGTAGTGTGTGCTGTGTGTGTGTTGTAGTGTGTGTTGTAGTGTGTTGTAGTGTGTGCTGTAGTGTGTGTAGTGTGTTAGAGAGCGTGTGTAGTGTTTGCTAGAGTGTGTATATGTGTAGTGTTTGTTAGATAGTGTGTTTGTAGTGTGTGCTGTAAGGTGTGTGTTTGTAGTGTGTGTTGTAGTGTGTGCTGTAGTGTGTGTTGAGTGTGTGTGCTTAGTGTGTTGTAGTGTGTGTTGTAGTGTGTGTTGTAGTGTGTGTGCTGTAATGTGTGCTGTAGTGTGTGCTGTAGTGTGTGTTGTGTGTGTGTGTGTGTGTGTGTGGGAGTTGTGATGTTGTGATTGTTTATTGGTGTGTGTTGTAGTGTGTGTTGCTGTAGTGTGTATTCCTTAGTGTGTTGTAGTGGCATGTTGTAGTGTGTGTTGTAGTGTGTGCTGTAATGTGTGCTGTGAGTGTGTATTAGTGTGTGCTGTGTGTGTGCTGTAGTGTGTATTGTAGTGTGTGTTGTAGTGTGTGCTGTGTGTGTGTTGTAGTGTGTGCTGTAGTGTGTATTGTAGTGTGTTGTAGTGTGTGTTGTAGTGTGTGTTGTAGTGTGTGCTGTAGTGTGTGTTGTAGTGTGTGTTGTAGTGTGTATTGTAGTGTGTGCTGTGTGTGTGTGTGAGTGGGCTCCAACATTAAAAGAAAAGCCAACAACAGTTTAACCTTTACTTTATCATCATTAATATAAACAGACTGTGAAAAATATTCTGGATACTGAATAAAAACTATTCCGTATCCACTATCAGTTATTTAGTATCTAGAATGAATTACTCAGGATCTACTCTGGATTATTCAGTATCCACTAGGAATCATTCAGTACCTAGTATGAATTATTCAGTCCCCCTCTTTTTTCTTCTTCTTCATTCAGCTGCTCACCACACCCATAAACCTCCATTTTGGTCTTCCTCTTTTCCCAATATAATCCTCGTCTCTCCTCTAGACATGTCCAAACCAACACAACCTTGCTTCTCTGACTTTGTCTCCAAAACATCTAACCTGAGCGGTCCCTCTAATATACTCATTTCTAATCCTGTCCATCCTCGTCACACCCAACGAACATCTCAGCATGTTTACCGCTGACACCTCCAGCTGACACCACCAACCCGTACAACATAGCTGGTCTCACTACCATCCTATAAACTTTTCCTTTCACTCACTGCTCGTCTTTCACAGATCACTCCTGCCATTCATCTCCACCCATTCCAACCTGCCTGCACTCTCTTCTTCTCCTCTCTTCTACACTTGCCGTTACTATGAACTGTCCACCCTGAGTATTTAATCTCCTTCACCTTCACCTCCTCTACTCCCTCCATCCTCACCACTCCACTGTCCTCACATTTGTTCACACTCATGTATTCTGTCTTTGTCCTCCTCATTTTCATTCCTTTCCTCTCTAGAGCAAATCTCCAACTCTCCAGGTTCTCCTCAAGCTGCTCTCTACTCTCACTGCAGATCACAATATAATCAGCAGACATCATCACCGATCACCACTCTCTCTCCCCTGGGTACACTCTCTATGACTTCGTCTAACTCACTCCACAATTCTTCTTTCTCCTCCATCTTACCAGCAACTTGTGGAGCATAAGCACTAACATCATCACACCATCAGCTATCAGCTTCAAACTCATCACCTTCTCTCACAGTACATTGCTCAAGGGTACCTCAGGGCAACTTACTGGTGTGGAACTTGAACACATGACCTTCTGGTCCTGGGGCAAAATCCCTAACCACTAGGCCACCGCTGCCCTTTGGCCAAAAGTAGCCCAGTTTCCACCAGCACCCTGTAGGCTACCAGCACTGGTGGCGGTCGTTGTTAACCTTGTTAACCTTTAGTATCCAGTATGAATTATTCACAGTACCCTTGAGCAAGGTACTGTGAGAGAAGATGATTAGTTTGAAGCTGGAAGCTGACGGTATGATGATGTTGGTGCTTATGCTCCACAAGTTGGCTGTAAGATTGAGGAGAAAGAAGAATTGTGGAGTGAGTTCGATGTATCCATTATGAATTATTTTGAGGGAATTTTTCAAGGCGGTCCCCTCCTTGAACCGCCACCTTATCGTGGTGGAGGGGTTTGCATGTCCCAATGATCCTGGGAGCTATGTTGTCCGGGGCTTTATGCCCCTGGTAGGGGCACCCAAGGCAAACAGGTCCTAGGTGAGGGAAGAGACAAAGAGCGGTTCAGAGGACCTCTTATGATGGACAAAAACTATGGAAGACGTTCTCCCTCGCCCGGACGTGGGTCACCGGCGCCTCCCTCTGGAGCCAGGCCTGGAGGTGGGGCCCGCTGGCGAGCGCCTGGTGGTCGGGCCTTCACCCATGGGGCCCGGCCGGGCTTAGCCCGAAGAGGCAACATGGGTCCCCCTTCCCATGGGCTCACCACCTGTGGGAGGGGCCAAAGAGGTCGGGTGCATTGTGAGCTGGGCGGTGGCCGAAAACGGGGGCCTTGGCGGTCCGATCCTCGGCTGCAGAAGCTGGCTCTAGGGACGTGGAACGTCACCTCTCTGGTGGGGAAGGAGCCTGAGCTAGTGCGCGAGGTTGAGCAGTTCCAGCTAGATATAGTTGGACTCACCTCGACGCACAGCTTGGACTCTGGAACCAGTCTCCTTGAGAGGGGCTGGACTCTTTTCCACTCTGGAGTTGCCACCGGTGAGAGGCGCCGAGCAGGTGTGGGCATACTTATTGCCCCACGGCTTGGCGCCAGTACATTGGGGTTTACCCCAGTAGATGAGAGGGTGGCGGCCCTCCGCCTTCGAGTCGGGGGATGGGTCCTTAGTGTTGTCTGCGCTTATGCGCCAAACAGCATTCTGGACTACCCACCCTTTCTGGGGTCTCTGGAGGGGGCGCTAGAGAGCGTCCCTCCTGGTGACTCTATCGTTCTGCTGGGGGACTTCAATGCTCACGTGGGTAATGACAGTGACACCTGGAAGGGCGTAATTGGGAGGAATGGCCCCCCCGATCTGAACCAGAGCGGTGTTTTGTTATTGGACTTTTGTGCTCGTCACGGATTGTCCATAACGAACACCATGTTCAGGCATAAGGATGTCCACATGTGCACCTGGCACCAGGACACCCTAGGCCGCAGTTCAATGATCGACTTTGTGGTCGTGTCATCGGACTTGCGGCCCCATGTCTTGGACACTCGGGTAAAGAGAGGGGCGGAGCTGTCAACTGACCATCACCTGGTGGTGAGTTGGCTTCGTTGGTGGGGGAGGATGCCGGTCAGACCTGGTAGGCCCAAACGCATCGTGAGGGTCTGCTGGGAACGTCTGGCAGAGTCCCCTGTCAGGACAAGCTTCAACTCCCACCTCCGTCAAAGCTTTAACCACGTCCCGGGGGAGGTGGGGGATATTGAGTCTGAATGGACCTTGTTCCGCGCCTCCATTGTCAAGGCGGCTGACCGGAGCTGTGGCCGGGAGGTGGTCGGTGCCTGTCGCGGTGGCAACCCTAGAACCCGTTGGTGGACACCAGCGGTGAGGGATGCCATCAAGCTGAAGAAGGAGTCCTACCGGGCCTTTTTGACCAGTGGGGCTCCGGAGGCAGCTGATAGGTACCGACAGGCCAAGCGGAATGCGGCTCTGGTGGTTGCTGAGGCAAAAACTCGGGCATGGGAGGAGTTTGGAGAGGCCATGGAGAAGGACTTCCAGACGGCTTCGAGGAAATTCTGGTCCACCATCCGGCGTCTCAGGAGGGGAAAGCAGTGCACGGTCAACGCAGTGTATAGTGGGGATGGTGCGCTGCTGACCTCGACTCGGGACGTTGTGGGTCGGTGGGGGGAGTACTTCGAAGACCTCCTTAATTCCACCAACATGCCTTCCGAGGAGGAAGCAGAGCCTGGGGACATCGAGGTGGACTCTTCCATCTCTGGGGTCGAGGTTGCCAAGGTGGTCAAAAAGCTCCTTGGTGGCAGGGCTCCGGGAGTGGATGAGATCCGCCCAGAGTTCCTCAAGGCTCTGGATGTTGTAGGACTGTCATGGCTGACACGCCTCTGCAACATCGCATGGACATCGGGGACGGTGCCTCTGGATTGGCAAACTGGGGTGGTGGTCCCCCTCTTTAAGAAAGGGGACCGGAGGGTGTGTTCCAATTATCGAGGGATCACACTTCTCAGCCTCCCGGGGAAAGTCTATTCAGGGGTCCTGGAAAGGAGGGTCCGTCGGATAGTCGAACCTCAGATCCAGGAGGAGCAATGTGGTTTTCGCCCAGGTCGCGGAACAGTGGACCAGCTCTACACCCTTAGCAGGGTCCTGGAGGGTGCATGGGAGTTTGCCCAACCAGTTTACATGTGCTTTGTGGACTTGGAGAAGGCATTCGACCGTGTCCCTCGGGGGCTCCTGTGGAGGGTACTCCGGGAGTATGGGGTATCGGATTCCCTGTTAAGGGCTGTCCGGTCCCTGTACAACCGGTGTCAGAGCTTGGTCCGCATTGCCGGCAGTAAGTCGGACCTGTTCCCGGTGAGGGTTGGACTCCGCCAGGGCTGCCCTTTGTCACCGATCCTGTTCATAACTTTTATGGACAGGATTTCTAGGCGCAGCCAGGGCGTTGAGGGGGTCCGGTTTGGTGGGCTCAGGATTGGGTCTCTGCTTTTTGCAGATGACGTTGTCCTGTTGGCCTCATCATGCCGTGACCTTCAGCACTCTCTGGATCGGTTCGCAGCCGAGTGTGAAGCGGCTGGGATGAGAATCAGCACCTCTAAATCTGAGGCCATGGTCCTCAGTCGGAAAAGGGTGGAATGCCCTCTCAGGATTGGGAGTGAGACCTTGCCCCAAGTGGAGGAGTTTAAGTATCTTGGGATCTTGTTCACGAGTGAGGGTAAAATGGAGCGGGAGATCGACAGGCGGATCGGGGCAGCTTCTGCAGTAATGCGGGCTCTGCATCGGTCCGTCATGGTGAAGAAGGAGCTGAGCCAGAAGGCAAAGCTCTCAATTTACCAGTCGATCTACGTTCCCACCCTCACCTATGGTCACGAGCTGTGGGTAGTGACCGAAAGAACGAGATCGCGAATACAAGCGGCCGAAATGAGTTTCCTCCGCAGGGTGTCTGGACTCTCCCTTAGAGATAGGGTGAGAAGCTCAGCCATCCGGGAGGGGCTCAAAGTAGAGCCGCTCCTCCTCCGCATCGAGAGGAGTCAGATGAGGTGGCTCGGGCATCTGATTAGGATGCCCCCTGGACGCCTCCCTGGTGAGGTGTTCCGGGCACGTCCCACCGGAAAGAGACCCCGGGGAAGACCCAGGACACGCTGGAGAGACTATGTCTCTCGGCTGGCCTGGGAACGCCTTGGGATCCGCCCGGAGGAGCTGGAAGAAGTGGCCGGAGAGAGGGAAGTCTGGGCATCCCTGCTGGAGCTGCTGCCCCCGCGACCCGACCTCGGATAAGCGGAAGAAAATGGATGGATGGATGGATGGAATTTTTATCTGAAATATAATTGGTGATACAGTGAAATGAGAAAATGTGATTCCAAAATTTTATATTACAAAAAAGAAAATCAGAACACTTTTCTATTAATACATTATTAATTTTACAAATATGTAAAAGCATATTTGTGTGGTTGTACTGCAGTGTGTTTACACAGATTTTGTGTCATTTTCTGGAGAAGGTAAATTGTGTGAATATACAGATTGTGCAGTTTGGTGTAACTGAAACACCAGTAAATGATTTAATCTGAACATTATTCAGATCCAACGTTTTCACTTCATACAGAAGAAAAGTATTTTTTTGCCTTCATTATTCTATCAAAATGTATATTATTTAGGAACATTCAATGTGCTTAGTGTGCAAATAAAAAATTTAATCTATACCAGATCTAGAAAACTGTTTTCTTTATTGTTTCTGTGTTGTTTCTGTTTTATTTGTTGTTGTTGTTGTTTATACTGAATGTGAGTGAATAAACGGATTTGAGTCCCTAGGGTTAACCCTAACCCTGTTTTATTGAAGACCTTTTAAAATTTTAAAAGGCTTTATGAACTGGTAATCTTTGTTTGGTGTAATTTGGACCCTGAATGGCAGTAAGCATGTGTTTGAGGATAGAAACAGTTTTTCATTTTATTATAAAAGAAACATAATCAGATCAGACTGCAGCTGTTTGTCAAAACATAAAAAGTGTGTGTGTGTGTGTTTGTGTGTTTGTGTGTGTGCGCGCGAAAGCATGGTCCAGGTCGAAAGTGCTGATATCAGGACCATTATCAGGTAATTATAGCTCAATTCCTCAGCAGGGCGGAGTTCTGCCCTAAAAACAGCAATAATGAAAGTGTGTCTTCAGAAAACGTCACCCACCGGAGGAGGGGTTCTCCTTCTCCCCATCTCCCAGTAAAACTGTCCTTTCTCTGGGTGTGTAGGGTGGTCCTCCCTCTCCCCCATCACTCAGTATATGAGGCAGTGACTCGGATGAGTATGTTCACAGTTAAA
>JABMDN010024818.1:0-11639 GCA_017165825.1 Hepsetus odoe
TGAGCAAGTACGTCCGAGTAAAGCGATCTGATTTAAGGACTGCTTAAGGTGTCCACTTTCATTTTTTCCCCTCCTTTTTTGCACTGAAGACACTCGTCTTCCTCACCATCGTGTCTCTCTTTCAGGTTTTATGGTGAAACAGAAGCACGTCTTCGGCAGATCTTTGCAGAGGCCTCACAAAGGTACGGTCCGAATCGTTCACAGTGGTGGCGAAAGGAAGCAGACGTCCATCGCAGACATAAAATGGTGGTGAAGACGCTGTCTGACGCCTGAGACATTGTTTTGGACTAAACATTGCCGTCCATGGTGGAGGATTATGGCAGCAAAGAAATCTGTCCTAAAATTTCCTCCTGTTGAGGGACAGTTCTCCAGATCTTCCTGAAGGACAAAGTTTTTGTCTCTCATTTTCAGTACAGTCTCTGAACCTGAGGAGAGACAGAAGCAGTGTGAGATCATCTCCACAGAGAACCAAAAACAAACAAAGAAGAGCTTTGGGACGTCCTTCAAGAAGCCTGGAGAAGTGTTCCTGAAGATCAGGAGTTTGGGTTTGGAGATGAAATAAACTGGGACGTCTGGTTCCATTTACCACCGCTGTAACCTTTATGGGCTAGATCTGAGATCTGTCTCTAACGGTGAGGTATTGATCAGGCTGTGTGTGTGTTGCTGATCAGGCAGCCTGCGATCATATTTATTGATGAACTGGACGCTCTATGTCCCAAGAGGGAGGGTGTCCAGAACGAGGTGGAGAAACGGGTCGTCGCCTCTCTCCTCACGCTCATGGACGGAATCGGTTCTGTGAGTATTGTTGATGAACGGTGATTAAGTGCAGCATAGTGTCTCCTCACAGCGAGAAGGTCCTGGGTTCGATTCCCAGGCGGGACGTTCCACAGCGTTTATGTGTGGAGTGGACATGTTGTCCCCGTGTCTGTGTGTGTTTCTGGTTTCCTCCCACTGACTTGCCTGTCATGTGGACTCTAAATTGTCCCCTTGGTGTGAGTGTGTGTGTCTGACCTCTGATGAAGGTCAGAAGGACTGGGAAGGACTGCAAACCGCGCTGTCCCATGTCCACCATCGAAATCTCTTACAATCACAAGTGGACCACGGAGTGATGGAAGACGGTGGGCTGGTTCTGATGGATCATGTTCTCTTTTGACCCCTAAATTGGTTCTCCCCTTCATGGTGTCCCCTAGTGGCAGTGTCCTCTGTCGGAAGGATAATGGTTCCTCCCTCTCCCCACAGGAAGGTCACAGCGGGCAGCTGTTAGTTTTGGGGGCGACCAACAGGCCTCACGCGCTGGACCCGGCGCTGCGGCGCCCGGGACGGTTCGACAAGGAGCTGGAGGTGGGCGTCCCTGGGGCGCACGGGCGGCTGGACATCCTGCAGAAGCAGCTGCGCTCCGTCCCCTGTGAGGTCAGCACCGAGGAGCTGCAGGAACTAGCCGACGCGGCGCATGGATACGTGGGAGCCGACCTCAGTGCCGTCTGCAAGGAGGCCGGTCAGTCAGGAGACTTTTATTATGTACTCGTTCATTATTTACTTTATTTACTTTATAATCAGAGCATAAAGACACGTGGGTATGAAGTAGGAATAATGAAGGGAATAATAATAATAATAACAGAGTGCGTGCGTGTGTGTGTGTGTGTGTGTGTGTGTGTGTGAGAGGACATGGATCGACTCTTGTTTATGAGCTGAAATTACTTTGGTTTCACTCAGTAAGGCTGCAGCTTTCATCCTCCTCTGTGTGTGTGTGTGTGTGTGTGTGTGTGTGTGTGTGAGTGTGTGGGTTGTCTTGCACGTGTGTGTGTGTGTTTTTTTATTTTGGTGTTTTTGTGTGTGTATGTGTGTGTGTCCTCTTATGTGACCTGCGCATGTCTGTGTGAGTGTCTATTGTTTGTCTTCATGGTTGTGTGTGTGTGTGTGTGTGTGTGTGTGTGGTTGGTTCTCCTGGGTGGTCCTCATCTGATAGTGTTGCCGTTCCGGAATGGAAGGAGAGGAGTGAGGGATCTACAGGAGGAAGACCATTAGAAAAGCAGGGAGAAGGAGGGGAAGGAAGGAAAAGACATGAAGGGGGAGAGGTGTGGAGAAACACACTGAGAGATGAAATAAGAGAGAAAGACAGGGGTGGAGAGAGAAAAGGAGTGAAGGTGGATGAAGATGAATAGAAGGACAAGAGAGGGAAAGAGGGATGGAAAACCGAGAGACAAACTGAGAGAGAGTAGGAGAGGAAGAGGTGGAAAACGGGGTGAAAGAGGGGGAAGAGAAGGAAAGGGGTGAGAATAAAGAGAGGTGAGGGAGAGATGGATGGTAAAATGAGAACTAGGTGAACGAAGGATGGAAAGAGAAAGAGAGGAAGAAACATGAAGGGAAGGGTGAAAAGGAAGAGGAGGACAGAGAAAGGAGAAAAAGGATGGATATGAGAGAAAAGAGGGAGCAAGGAGTGATGGGGCAAAAAGAAAGAATGGAGGGAGAGAACGAGGGAAAAGAGAGAAGAGTAAGAGGGGAAGAGGACGTGGAAGTCAGAGAGAAGGAAGGGAAGAAGAAAAAGGATTGGATGAGAGAAGTGTAGAGAAGGAGTGAAGGTGAGAGGGTGAGGCATACACACACACAATGGAGTGACAGTTTCTTAGTGATGAATGATTGATCATTGTTATTAATTAGGATCTAAATGTGGTGTGTTCTCGTTTAGGAAGAGCTCCGGTTTCTCTCGTCTCTATTGTGTCTCAGTGCAGGTGTGTGCTTTGTGTTGTCTGTTTTTGTTCGATGTGTGTGTATATATAAATATTTTGGAAGAACACACACACACACACACACACACACACGTTTTTCCCCTCTTTATGTAACAATGCTCTCATCTCTGCATCCCTTCCTGACCAGACGGACGGAGGACGGTGAAGGTCAGGTCCAGGAGAGAGAGAGAGACGGACAGAGAGAGGGAAAGAGACAGAGATGTCTCCCTCTGTTTTCTGCATTAGTTTTTCCTGAGAGCAGTGTGTGCAACAAGGTCAAGACTGTGTGTGTGCGAGTGTATGTTTGTGCGCGCGTGCAAGTGTATGCTTGTGCGCGTGTGTGTGTCACTGTGCACTCAGCTTTCCGGGCCAGAAAAGGACCAGGCCTTCCAAACCCCCATGAAATGGATCCCACCTGGGACACAACCACACACAACACACAGCGTCCTCTACCCTAGTGGTCCCCAGCCACCGGGCCGTGGACCGGTACCGATCTATCGGTCATCTGGTGCTGGGCCGCACATTCCTGTCTCTCCCCCATCACTCAGTAGAACTGTCCTCTCTCTCTGGGTGTGTAGGGTGGTCCTCCCTCTCCCCCATCACTCAGTAGAACTGTCCTCTCTCTCTCTGGGTGTGTAGGGTGGTCCTCCCTCTCCCCCATCACTCAGTAGAACTGTCCTCTCTCTCTCTGGGTGTGTAGGGTGGTCCTCCCTCTCCCCGATCCCTCAGTAGAACTGTCCTCTCAGTAGCTCATAGCTCAGTAAAATTGTTAATATTTATTTGTAAATAAAGACATAATTGGGTCCTATTTTAGCTAAATTTTATTTAGGTGAAGATTTTTGTTCTAAATTTCAAGAGTTCAGAAACCCTGCTGTCTCTTATACACTCACTCACACACACACACACACACACACACACACACACACACCCATGCACCCAACACACACGGTCATTAACTGTCTCAGGATAATGTTTTCCAGACTCTTCCGTCCCTGCAGCCTTTCCTGTGTTCTGGGAAAGATTTCATCCCAGCGATAACACGGCCATGTTCGCAACACGTGCCAAAACAAGAGTAACGTTCAAAAAACACTCTTGTCAAACTAGTTTTAGAGGTTTTGTAAAAAATAGAAATACACAATTGTCAATTATACAAAACACATTTACATATTCAGTATTAAATATTCATATTGATTCGCCCGGCAGCTCCATCCTCAAACATCCTTCACCTGATCTACTCCTCGTCTCTCCTCTGGACATGTCCAGACCAACACAGTCTCACTTCTACTGTGTCGTCTCCAAACCATCCATTCTGAGCTGTCCCTCTAATATACTCATTCCTAATTCTGTCCATCCTCGTCCCTCCCGATGTTAATCACAGAGACTTTAATTCTGACACCTCCAGCTCCACCTCTTGTCTCTTTATCACAGTCTCCAACCTGTATAACAAAGCTGGTCTCACTACCATCTTCTACCCATACAACATAGCCACACTCACTACTGTCTCCAACCCGTATAACATATACATTTATATTTACATTTAAAGCATTTATCAGACACTCTTATCCAGAGTCTTCCATGTCCTGATTACAGGGACAGTCCCCCCTGGAGACTCTCAGGGTTCAGGATCTCAGGGACCCAGTGGTGGTAGTGCTGGAGGTGGGATTCGAACCTGGGACCTCTTGAGCTACAGGTCCATAGACAAGTACCACCACTAGACCATACGGGTTGGAGACGGTAGTGAGACCAGCTAACAAAGTCTCCAACCCGTATAACGTAGCTGGTCTCACTTCCGTCTCCAACCCGTATAACGTAGCTGGTCTCACTTCCGTCTCCAACCCGTATAACGTAGCTGGTCTCACTACCGTCACCAACCCGTATAACGTAGCTGGTCTCACTACCGTCTCCTACCCGTATAACATAGTTGGTCTCACTACCGTCTCCTACCCGTATAACATAGCTGGTGTAACCTTCCCTTTCACTCTTGCTGGTCCCCGTCTGATATTTTAGGTGTTAGTAGTAGTTTTATTTTAGGGCCCATTTTTAATCGGCCCGCAGCAAATTCCAAAACTCTACCAGAATATGTCCCGCACATGAAACCTGGCGGCGTTGCGTGTCTAGGTTGTACCTGTAGGTGGGGCTACTGAGCTGATCAAGGCGGTCCCTCTACAAAACACAATTAAGGAAAGATTTTGCCGCAGCGCTGAAAATAACACTAAAGAAACGCAGGACAGACAGGGAGTGTAGAAACTTTCAGACACGGCGGGAGAATCTGTTAACGATCCAAACTTATTTGCATAACAAGCAAAAAATTTTAATCCCATTCATGAAAAGCTGGTTGTAGACTGATTGATTTAGTTTACTTAAATAAACCAGGTGAGGCCATACAGACCTCACCTGGAGGGAGGGGCCCGGCTGTTTGTGTGTGTTACTGCATTTGGCCCTCGGTGGAAAAAGTTCGGACACCCCTGTTTTATATTATAGTGTATATAGTAGTTTTTAAGGTGTATAGCAGTAGTTTTATATTATAGTGTGTATAGTAGTTTTTAGGGTGTATAGCAGTAGTTTTATATTATAGTGTATATAGTAGTTTTTAGGGTGTATAGCAGTAGTTTTATATTATAGTGTGTATAGTAGTTTTTAAGGTGTATAGCAGTAGTTTTATATTATAGTGTATATAGTAGTTTTTAAGATTTTTAGATTTATTTTGAAACTGATTTCAGTGCCTCTGACTCTAAAGAGTTCTCGTTCTGCTCTCATCGGCGAATATCGCAGAGAATTTCAGATCATCTGGAGCTGATGTGTGTTTTTTTCATTATGAGGGTCATAAAATCCGCAAGAAATAAAACGCAGTGAAAAGCAGAATCTTTATGAAGTAAAATCGCAGATTTTCTGACCAGATCGCTGCCTCTGCCTTTTAAAACAGTAGAAGAAAAAAGAAGAAAATATGCAGACGTCACTCCAGCAACACTTTCTCTTCCGTCCTCGACTTCATCGAGCCACACATACACACCAACAGGCTTTCCCACAAAAATACTCTTTATTGGATTGTTTTACAGAAATATTTTAGAAAAAAATGGGCAAACTCATATAATCATCACTTTGAAGAATGAACAGTTTTGCCTCGTAGTAATGAAACAGTTAACAGTAATTCAAAATCTTTTATTTAAAATACAACTACTCAAGTAAAAACTACCTTTTCATTTATAACTAGCAGCTTTTCCTGTTTTTCTTGTTTTTATTTTTGATAAATATTAGTTCGGAAAAACAAAATGCTTTAAGAACGTCAGTAGAACTCTCCAAAAATAAAATACACAGAAAGCAAATATGAAGCTGAATTAAAAGCAGTAATAGTCACTTGTAGACAAGCAGGATAAAATGACGCATTTTAAATTTAAATACATGGAAAGAGTGATGATGGTTAAGAACACATTTTCTCGTCCCTTTCTAACACATGGATGTCCCTTTCAGACGAAGAACGCGTGGAAGTTCCCTGGGGGCTTGTCCAACCCAGGAGAGAATATCGGTAAGTATCAGAATTTATTTATTTTTCAATTAATAAAGTATTTAAACCCACATTCTGCTCTCGGAGCTTTTTTTTTTTCTTCCCCCCCTCTTTCTTCTTCCCCCTTCCACCACTCGGTGAACTACAGTCAGACATCTGCACTCTGAGCTTGAGGAGACCCTGGAGAGATTGAGATCTTCTCCTGAGAGGAGAAGAATGAAAGTCAGTAGGACTGAGAAAGAATCCATGAATGAAAGTGAGGACAGCAGCGTGGTGAGGAGGTGAAGGGGGAGGAGCTTAAATACTTGGGGTGGACAGTTCGGAGTTACGGCAAGTGTGGTAGAGAGGAGAAGAAGAGAGTGCAGCCAGGTTGGAATGGGTGGAGAAGAGTGACAGGAGTGATCTGTGACAGATAGGGACCAACGAGAGTTATGCAGGTTGGAGACGGAAGTCAGACAAGCTATGTTATACGGGTTGGAGATGGTAGTGAGACCAGCTGTGTTGTACAGGTTGGAGACGGAGGTGTCAGAGTTAAAGATGCTGAGCTTTGCGTCGGGAGGGACGAGGATGGAGCGGATTAGGGATGAGTGTATTAGAGGGCTCAGTTTGGAGATGAAGTGAGACTGTGTTGGTTTGGACACGTCCAGAGGAGAGATGAGGATGTTGAAGATGGAGCTGCCAGGAAAGAGGAGAAGAGGAAGGACAAAGGGGAGGTTTATGGACGTGGTGAGAGAGGACTGTTGATTGGTTGGACAATTCCATCAAATATTGTTATTTTCATGCACGTGTTTGTATCTCGATCTCAGCGTATCGTTACACCCCGACTGCGTGGCGGAAAAACACACCTCCAACACCATAAAAGGCAGATTCCTTTGCATGTTTTGTTAAAACGTCACTCTAACTGGAGTTCATACACTGTTCTGGCACTTTTGGGACCCGAGACGAGATCTC
Organism: Hepsetus odoe; assembly: GCA_017165825.1. Lineage (NCBI taxonomy): Eukaryota > Metazoa > Chordata > Actinopteri > Characiformes > Hepsetidae > Hepsetus > Hepsetus odoe. Next base: position 7,180 of record JABMDN010024818.1, read on the forward strand.
GACCCCCAAGCCTCACCTTGGGTGTACGAAATTGGCCAAATGGATTGATGGTGTCATGCACTATAGGGGCAAAGGTGGGCATCAAGAGGGCATGGGGTCACGCCCCCCCCCCCCCCCTCTGCCCAGAAACACCCCTGTTCTGACCACCATGGATGCAAATATTTTATAATATAACTGGGAACCATCACACTGCACTCAGAGACATGTGGGCAAGACATTTTAGAGGAATAGTTGGACCTGCAATGGACCCTGTGAGCGACGGGATAGACTCCCCCATCAACCTCGCTAGAATAATGGATGGACGGATGGATGGATGGAGTTGAACAGGGCAATTAACAATTTATATTATCAAGCAAACTATTCCTTTAAATGTTGGTTGTTGAGAATATTAGATTATTGACGATGTTTCAAGTCTCTTATGCACAAAAATGTAAAATAACTTTACATTTATGGCATTTAGTGGACGCTCTTATCCAGAGCGACTTCCATTTCCTAACTGAAGGGACCGTCTCTCCACTGGAAGCCAGTGGTGGTAGCTCTGGAGGTGGGAGTCGAACCTACAGCCTTATGGTCCAGAGGTCCCACCACTGGTCCACCATTTGCCATTCGAGCTAAAATGATACCTTCGGGTTGGACCAGAAGGAAAAGGCGTATAAAGACAGCGGGACAGGATTCCTTTGCGGGAAATCTACAGAACTTTGATTGCCCTTGTTTCCTCCCCCAAGGTGACACCGCAGTCCGCGAGGTCTTCGAGGAAACCGGCGTCCAATCAGAGTTCCGATCCCTCCTGAGCATCCGCCAGCAGCACAACCATCCCGGAGCGTTCGGAATGTCGGACATGTATCTGATCTGCCGTCTCAGTCCGCTGACGTACGAAATCAGCTTTTGCACGGAGGAATGTCTGCGCTGCGAGTGGCTGGACTTGGCAGAACTGACCAGGACAGAGGACACCACGCCGGTGACGAGACGGGTGGCCAGACTGCTGCAGTACGGCCTGGAAAAGGGCTTCAACAACATCGACCTAAGCGTGGAAGAGGTTCCGGCGGTGTACACTGGCCTGTTCTATCAGATTTATCACAGAAAAGTTCCCGAGGGGCGTCAACAGTCCGGATGTTGAGGAACACGGTGTCCAGGATCGTCACTGGAACATTTTCGGAACGTCGCTGAAAGTGAAGGATTGTGTATCGTCATAACTGACACCTTCAGGAATTTTCTTTGATCCATTTTTTAAACAAAAGCAGGTTATTAAAGAATAATACGAGTCACAGAAGCAGCATCACTTAATCTCACATTATGTAGTCGTGACATTCCTTCGAAATGCGGATCCCAGGCTAAGAAAAAGGACGAGATCTTGAAAACATCGCCGTCGACCCATTGTCCTCACCTCAACCTGGTTTCAGCCCAGCTTTTAGAACAGTCTGCCACAGGTAGCGTTAGATTTTAAGATGAAATAATCGCCCCAGGAGCTTTCCTAATCGTTTACAAAATATGTTTTTAACAGACTCCGACGTGTTATCCACTTTCCTGTTCACGGCTGAAAACCCGGGCAAGTTCAGCTCCTGGCCGACATGGGCAGAAAGAGGATTGCCTTTTGTCCCGGTCCGGTTTTAGATCCGCTCTTGTACTGTCCCGTCCTCTTCAGGGCCACGTACCAGTCGGGGTATTTCCGGGACCTGTAGGTGTTGTAGTTGTTCGCCTCCAGGCGCTCCAGGAAGTAACATTCTTCCGTCGCTCGTCTCTGGAAGATCAAGAGCAAGAAATAGAAGTCAGTCACATCAGGAATGAGCAGGTGATGGATTTTAAAGAGATGTTTTTATAAGCCCCGCCCATCTGGTTGATGCCATATTTTATTCCAAAACCTTTGAATTTTTTACAATAAAACAGGCTGTTTCCGTTACTGTGCTTTGAATACTGATAAATGTGAGCTTTCTTCTGATTGGCTGCAGTTAAGGTATCTTGTCTGATGCTCATCATGAATGGGCGGGACTAAAGCACTGCAGGGGGTTGGGTTTTGTGACATCACAAAAACAGTCCATTATATACAGACTGGACGGTTATTGGTTATTATGATTGGTCATCACAGTTAAATATTTAACCCTCACACACCGTCCAGCAGGGGCCAGCCATATCCTGGACCCAGGGAGCAGTGATGGGGACAGTATCTCGATCAAGGGAATCTCACGGCAACCTGCTGCTCTGGAATTCGAACCCATGACCTTCCGATCACGGGACCTCTTCCCGAAGCACTTGACCGCCACTGCCACAAATTAGAAAAATATACGTTTTACATGCCACCAGATTGGTCTCAGACCCTGACACCGGACGTTTCAGCCGGGATTCAGGGACAAGTTTGTCCTCCAAAGATGAAGACCGCAATAAAGAGCAGCGTTTGGCTCACACGAAGTCGAATTTAGCAGCACCTGAAAATGACAGAGTGGCCTGGATAGCGTTTCCCGACAGCTTCAGGCGCCAAGAGCGTGTCAGTGTTTCCTGAGTTTTTTGCCGGCTGGGGTTTCTGACACTTTAGCGAGCGCTGGTTTCTTTCACGGCAGCAAGAATTTCACAAATGACTTTTTTATGGTTAAATGGGTCACGAAAAAGAAAACATTTTTTTTTTTTTTGTGCGCTGACCGTTGAAGAAAATTCCACTCCATCGATTTGTTCCTGCTGAGCACTTCAGGCAATAGCTTCACTGTTGTTTTAATGTGTGTGTGTGTGTGTGTGTGTGTGTGTATCTGTCTGTCTGTCGGTCTGTTAAAGGAAGTTTAATTAAAGCAAGGTTCTCCGGCTGTGACCTTTGACCCAAATATTTCAAAAACCAACCAAATCCTTCAATTACACACACACACAGGTCCTTTTATAACTCGGTGTGTTAGAATCCCATATTAGGATGGAGTGAAGTTTTTTGGAGACAAACTGCTGGAGATTTGCAGCCAGATTTGCATCTGCAGTTTCTCCATATCTTGCTATTTTTGTCCTGTTGAGGAGCAATTCTCCATCTTCCTAAAGCACTGCTTTTGTCTCTCATGTTCAGTCCAGTCTCTGTACCTGAGCAGTTCTCCAGATCTTCCTGAAGGACAGTGTTGTTGTCTCTCATTTTCAGTCCAGTCTCTGTACCTGAGCAGTATCAGAAGCAGTGCGAGATCATCTCCACAGAGAGAACAAAAGGCAGCCGACGTCTAAAGAAGAGCTTTGGGATGTCCTTCAAGAAGCCTGGAGAAGTGTTCCTGACTTAAAGAAAGGAGCTGGTCTAAGAGAGTTGAGGCTGTGCTGAAGAAAAATGGTGGTGGTAGTGAATATTGACTTTAAACAGTATTGTATATTTTGAATATATATTTATAATCTGTCACCCAGAAAAACAGCAGATCAGATTTTCTCAGTTTCCTAAAACTCGAATGCAGCGTTAAAGGTGCACATTGACATATAAACTCATATTTTCTCCACTGTGTTTAAAAATGGACCCTCCAACTACACACTTCTGTACATTTTAACACAATTACAGATCATTTAATCCCCTTTGTAAAGAAAAACAACTCCTTAAATGGAGGTTTCACAAAGGTCAAGGCTTTAGACTGCACACAGAGCTTTGTTTGGTGTGGAATTAAAGTTAAAACTAAGTTTAAAAGGACAAGATCAAGACTTTTGCACAGTGCTATAGACTCTAGTCACTATCGCCTCACAGTGAGAAAGTCCTGGATTCGATTCCCAGGAGGGGAGGTCCGTGTCCTTTCTGTGTGGACATTTTGTCCCTGTGTTTGTATGTGTTTCCTCCAGGAGTTCCAGTTTCACCCACTGTCCACGTCAGGTGGACTGAAGACACCTAATTGTGCCCCGGGTGTGAGTGTGTGAGTGTGTTTATGCCTGTCCTGCGATCGACTGGCAACCTGTCCAGGCAGCCTTTTGTCCTGTCAGAGCCGGGATAGACTCCGGACCTAATCAGGACAAGCGGCTCAGAAAATGAATGAGTGATGAGGACCAACATAGTTTTAGGATGGAAACTTGGCGTCAGTGATGTTTCCTGCTGTAATGGAGTGAAGGTCAGTCACTCTCAGCTGGCGGTTTCATAACAGCACTATAAAAATACATTTCTTCAGCGAGCCGGTGTTTCCTTCTGAATATGGCCAGATTTCTCCTCCTTTAAACAGCAGGAGGAAGTGTGTGTGACCATCTGAACCACATCAGTAACAGAGCTTTTTTTGCCGGAGGGTAAGTGAGGAGTATTTATTCGTTTGTGATGATTTGCAGCTCCTGCTCTGGAAGACCTCTAACCCACAGCAGTGCAGGACAACTCAGGACAACGTTTACTCCAGTTATAAATAAAGAACAGTTGTACTCCCTAACATCGCTGAACACACATCAGTCCCTCGCAGAGGAGACAGAAATCCCGTTCTGTCCTCCAGTGTACTGAGAGTGTAAAGTAAAAAGTACAGGAATGTACTGAGAGTATAAAGTAAAAAATA
>JABMDN010024819.1:0-11657 GCA_017165825.1 Hepsetus odoe
TGAGCAAGTACGTCCGAGTAAAGCGATCTGATTTAAGGACTGCTTAAAGTGTCCACTTTCATTTTTTCCCCTCCTTTTTTGCACTGAAGACACTCGTCTTCCTCACCATCGTGTCTCTCTTTCAGGTTTTATGGTGAAACAGAAGCACGTCTTCGGCAGATCTTTGCAGAGGCCTCACAAAGGTACGGTCCGAATCGTTCACAGTGGTGGCGAAAGGAAGCAGACGTCCATCGCAGACATAAAATGGTGGTGAAGACGCTGTCTGACGCCTGAGACATTGTTTCGGACTAAACATTGCCGTCCATGGTGGAGGATTATGGCAGCAAAGAAATCTGTCCTAAAATTTCCTCCTGTTGAGGGACAGTTCTCCAGATCTTCCTGAAGGACAAAGTTTTTGTCTCTCATTTTCAGTACAGTCTCTGAACCTGAGGAGAGACAGAAGCAGTGTGAGATCATCTCCACAGAGAACCAAAAACAAACAAAGAAGAGCTTTGGGACGTCCTTCAAGAAGCCTGGAGAAGTGTTCCTGAAGATCAGGAGTTTGGGTTTGGAGATGAAATAAACTGGGACGTCTGGTTCCATTTACCACCGCTGTAACCTTTATGGGCTAGATCTGAGATCTGTCTCTAACGGTGAGGTATTGATCAGGCTGTGTGTGTGTTGCTGATCAGGCAGCCTGCGATCATATTTATTGATGAACTGGACGCTCTATGTCCCAAGAGGGAGGGTGTCCAGAACGAGGTGGAGAAACGGGTCGTCGCCTCTCTCCTCACGCTCATGGACGGAATCGGTTCTGTGAGTATTGTTGATGAACGGTGATTAAGTGCAGCATAGTGTCTCCTCACAGCGAGAAGGTCCTGGGTTCGATTCCCAGGCGGGACGTTCCACAGCGTTTATGTGTGGAGTGGACATGTTGTCCCCGTGTCTGTGTGTGTTTCTGGTTTCCTCCCACTGACTTGCCTGTCATGTGGACTCTAAATTGTCCCCTTGGTGTGAGTGTGTGTGTCTGACCTCTGATGAAGGTCAGAAGGACTGGGAAGGACTGCAAACCGCGCTGTCCCATGTCCACCATCAAAATCTCTTACAATCACAAGTGGACCACGGAGCGATGGAAGACGGTGGGCTGGTTCTGATGGATCATGTTCTCTTTTGACCCCTAAATTGGTTCTCCCCTTCATGGTGTCCCCTAGTGGCAGTGTCCTCTGTCGGAAGGATAATGGTTCCTCCTTCTCCCCACAGGAAGGTCACAGCGGGCAGCTGTTAGTTTTGGGGGCGACCAACAGGCCTCACGCGCTGGACCCGGCGCTGCGGCGCCCGGGACGGTTCGACAAGGAGCTGGAGGTGGGCGTCCCTGGGGCGCACGGGCGGCTGGACATCCTGCAGAAGCAGCTGCGCTCCGTCCCCTGTGAGGTCAGCACCGAGGAGCTGCAGGAACTAGCCGACGCGGCGCATGGATACGTGGGAGCCGACCTCAGTGCCGTCTGCAAGGAGGCCGGTCAGTCAGGAGACTTTTATTATGTACTCGTTCATTATTTACTTTATTTACTTTATAATCAGAGCATAAAGACACGTGGGTATGAAGTAGTAATAATAATAATAATAACAGAGTGCGTGTGTGTGTGTGTGTGTGTGTGTGTGTGTGTGTGTGTGTGAGAGGACATGGATCGACTCTTGTTTTTGAGCTGAAATTACTTTGGTTTCACTCAGTAAGGCTGCAGCTTTCATCCTCCTCTCTGTGTGTGTGTGTGTGTGTGTGTGTGTGTGTGTGTGTGTGTGTGTGTGTGTGAGTGTGTGTGTGTGAGTGTGTGGGTTGTCTTGCACGTGTGTGTGTGTGTTTTTTTATTTTGGTGTTTTTGTGTGTGTGTGTGTGTGTGTCCTCTTATGTGACCTGCGCATGTCTGTGTGAGTGTCTATTGTTTGTCTTCATGGTTGTGTGTGTGTGTGTGTGTGTGTGTGTGTGGTTGGTTCTCCTGGGTGGTCCTCATCTGATAGTGTTGCCGTTCCGGAATGGAAGGAGAGGAGTGAGGGATCTACAGGAGGAAGACCATTAGAAAAGCAGGGAGAAGGAGGGGAAGGAAGGAAAAGACATGAAGGGGGAGAGGTGTGGAGAAACACACTGAGAGATGAAATAAGAGAGAAAGACAGGGGTGGAGAGAGAAAAGGAGTGAAGGTGGATGAAGATGAATAGAAGGACAAGAGAGGGAAAGAGGGATGGAAAACCGAGAGACAAACTGAGAGAGAGTAGGAGAGGAAGAGGTGGAAAACGGGGTGAAAGAGGGGGAAGAGAAGGAAAGGGGTGAGAATAAAGAGAGGTGAGGGAGAGATGGATGGTAAAATGAGAACTAGGTGAACGAAGGATGGAAAGAGAAAGAGAGGAAGAAACATGAAGGGAAGGGTGAAAAGGAAGAGGAGGACAGAGAAAGGAGAAAAAGGATGGATATGAGAGAAAAGAGGGAGCAAGGAGTGATGGGGCAAAAAGAAAGAATGGAGGGAGAGAACGAGGGAAAAGAGAGAAGAGTAAGAGGGGAAGAGGACGTGGAAGTCAGAGAGAAGGAAGGGAAGAAGAAAAAGGATTGGATGAGAGAAGTGTAGAGAAGGAGTGAAGGTGAGAGGGTGAGGCATACACACACACAATGGAGTGACAGTTTCTTAGTGATGAATGATTGATCATTGTTATTAATTAGGATCTAAATGTGGTGTGTTCTCGTTTAGGAAGAGCTCCGGTTTCTCTCGTCTCTATTGTGTCTCAGTGCAGGTGTGTGCTTTGTGTTGTCTGTTTTTGTTCGATGTGTGTGTATATATAAATATTTTGGAAGAACACACACACACACACACACACACACGTTTTTCCCCTCTTTATGTAACAATGCTCTCATCTCTGCATCCCTTCCTGACCAGACGGACGGAGGACGGTGAAGGTCAGGTCCAGGAGAGAGAGAGAGACGGACAGAGAGAGGGAAAGAGACAGAGATGTCTCCCTCTGTTTTCTGCATTAGTTTTTCCTGAGAGCAGTGTGTGCAACAAGGTCAAGACTGTGTGTGTGCGAGTGTATGCTTGTGCGCGTGTGTGTGTCACTGTGCACTCAGCTTTCCGGGCCAGAAAAGGACCAGGCCTTCCAAACCCCCATGAAATGGATCCCACCTGGGACACAACCACACACAACACACAGCGTCCTCTACCCTAGTGGTCCCCAGCCACCGGGCCGTGGACCGGTACCGATCTATCGGTCATCTGGTGCTGGGCCGCACATTCCTGTCTCTCCCCCATCACTCAGTAGAACTGTCCTCTCTCTCTGGGTGTGTAGGGTGGTCCTCCCTCTCCCCCATCACTCAGTAGAACTGTCCTCTCTCTCTCTGGGTGTGTAGGGTGGTCCTCCCTCTCCCCCATCACTCAGTAGAACTGTCCTCTCTCTCTCTGGGTGTGTAGGGTGGTCCTCCCTCTCCCCGATCCCTCAGTAGAACTGTCCTCTCAGTAGCTCATAGCTCAGTAAAATTGTTAATATTTATTTGTAAATAAAGACATAATTGGGTCCTATTTTAGCTAAATTTTATTTAGGTGAAGATTTTTGTTCTAAATTTCAAGAGTTCAGAAACCCTGCTGTCTCTTATACACTCACTCACACACACACACACACACACACACACACACACACCCATGCACCCAACACACACGGTCATTAACTGTCTCAGGATAATGTTTTCCAGACTCTTCCGTCCCTGCAGCCTTTCCTGTGTTCTGGGAAAGATTTCATCAAGGCGATAACACGGCCATGTTCGCAACACGTGCCAAAACAAGAGTAACGTTCAAAAAACACTCTTGTCAAACTAGTTTTAGAGGTTTTGTAAAAAATAGAAATACACAATTGTCAATTATACAAAACACATTTACATATTCAGTATTAAATATTCATATTGATTCGCCCGGCAGCTCCATCCTCAAACATCCTTCACCTGATCTACTCCTCGTCTCTCCTCTGGACATGTCCAGACCAACACAGTCTCACTTCTACTGTGTCGTCTCCAAACCATCCATTCTGAGCTGTCCCTCTAATATACTCATTCCTAATTCTGTCCATCCTCGTCCCTCCCGATGTTAATCACAGAGACTTTAATTCTGACACCTCCAGCTCCACCTCTTGTCTCTTTATCACAGTCTCCAACCTGTATAACAAAGCTGGTCTCACTACCATCTTCTACCCATACAACATAGCCACACTCACTACTGTCTCCAACCCGTATAACATATACATTGATATTTACATTTAAAGCATTTATCAGACACTCTTATCCAGAGTCTTCCATGTCCTGATTACAGGGACAGTCCCCCCTGGAGACTCTCAGGGTTCAGGATCTCAGGGACCCAGTGGTGGTAGTGCTGGAGGTGGGATTCGAACTTGGGACCTCTTGAGCTACCACCACTAGACCATACGGGTTGGAGACGGTAGTGAGACCAGCTAACAAAGTCTCCAACCCGTATAACGTAGCTGGTGTCACTTCCGTCTCCAACCCGTATAACGTAGCTGGTCTTACTTCCGTCTCCAACCCGTATAACGTAGCTGGTCTCACTTCCGTCTCCAACCCGTATAACGTAGCTGGTCTCACTACCGTCACCAACCCGTATAACGTAGCTGGTCTCACTACCGTCTCCTACCCGTATAACATAGTTGGTCTCACTACCGTCTCCTACCCGTATAACATAGCTGGTGTAACCTTCCATTTCACTCTTGCTGGTCCCCGTCTGATATTTTAGGTGTTAGTAGTAGTTTTATTTTAGGGCCCATTTTTAATCGGCCCGCAGCAAATTCCAAAACTCTACCAGAATATGTCCCGCACATGAAACCTGGCGGCGTTGCGTGTCTAGGTTGTACCTGTAGGTGGGGCTACTGAGCTGATCAAGGCGGTCCCTCTACAAAACACAATTAAGGAAAGATTTTGCCGCAGCGCTGAAAATAACACTAAAGAAACGCAGGACAGACAGGGAGTGTAGAAACTTTCAGACACGGCGGGAGAATCTGTTAACGATCCAAACTTATTTGCATAACAAGCAAAAAATTTTAATCCCATTCATGAAAAGCTGGTTGTAGACTGATTGATTTAGTTTACTTAAATAAACCAGGTGAGGCCATACAGACCTCACCTGGAGGGAGGGGCCCGGCTGTTTGTGTGTGTTACTGCATTTGGCCCTCGGTGGAAAAAGTTCGGACACCCCTGTTTTATATTATAGTGTATATAGTAGTTTTTAAGGTGTATAGCAGTAGTTTTATATTATAGTGTGTATAGTAGTTTTTAGGGTGTATAGCAGTAGTTTTATATTATAGTGTATATAGTAGTTTTTAGGGTGTATAGCAGTAGTTTTATATTATAGTGTGTATAGTAGTTTTTAAGGTGTATAGCAGTAGTTTTATATTATAGTGTATATAGTAGTTTTTAAGATTTTTAGATTTATTTTGAAACTGATTTCAGTGCCTCTGACTCTAAAGAGTTCTCGTTCTGCTCTCATCGGCGAATATCGCAGAGAATTTCAGATCATCTGGAGCTGATGTGTGTTTTTTTCATTATGAGGGTCATAAAATCCGCAAGAAATAAAACGCAGTGAAAAGCAGAATCTTTATGAAGTAAAATCGCAGATTTTCTGACCAGATCGCTGCCTCTGCCTTTTAAAACAGTAGAAGAAAAAAGAAGAAAATATGCAGACGTCACTCCAGCAACACTTTCTCTTCCGTCCTCGACTTCATCGAGCCACACATGCACACCAACAGGCTTTCCCACAAAAATACTCTTTATTGGATTGTTTTACAGAAATATTTTAGAAAAAAATGGGCAAACTCATATAATCATCACTTTGAAGAATGAACAGTTTTGCCTCGTAGTAATGAAACAGTTAACAGTAATTCAAAATCTTTTATTTAAAATACAACTACTCAAGTAAAAACTACCTTTTCATTTATAACTAGCAGCTTTTCCTGTTTTTCTTGTTTTTATTTTTGATAAATATTAGTTCGGAAAAACAAAATGCTTTAAGAACGTCAGTAGAACTCTCCAAAAATAAAATACACAGAAAGCAAATATGAAGCTGAATTAAAAGCAGTAATAGTCACTTGTAGACAAGCAGGATAAAATGACGCATTTTAAATTTAAATACATGGAAAGAGTGATGATGGTTAAGAACACATTTTCTCGTCCCTTTCTAACACATGGATGTCCCTTTCAGACGAAGAACGCGTGGAAGTTCCCTGGGGGCTTGTCCAACCCAGGAGAGAATATCGGTAAGTATCAGAATTTATTTATTTTTCAATTAATAAAGTATTTAAACCCACATTCTGCTCTCGGAGCTTTTTTTTTTTCTTCCCCCCCTCTTTCTTCTTCCCCCTTCCACCACTCGGTGAACTACAGTCAGACATCTGCACTCTGAGCTTGAGGAGACCCTGGAGAGATTGAGATCTTCTCCTGAGAGGAGAAGAATGAAAGTCAGTAGGACTGAGAAAGAATCCATGAATGAAAGTGAGGACAGCAGCGTGGTGAGGAGGTGAAGGGGGAGGAGCTTAAATACTTGGGGTGGACAGTTCGGAGTTACGGCAAGTGTGGTAGAGAGGAGAAGAAGAGAGTGCAGCCAGGTTGGAATGGGTGGAGAAGAGTGACAGGAGTGATCTGTGACAGATAGGGACCAACGAGAGTTATGCAGGTTGGAGACGGAAGTCAGACAAGCTATGTTATACGGGTTGGAGATGGTAGTGAGACCAGCTGTGTTGTACAGGTTGGAGACGGAGGTGTCAGAGTTAAAGATGCTGAGCTTTGCGTCGGGAGGGACGAGGATGGAGCGGATTAGGGATGAGTGTATTAGAGGGCTCAGTTTGGAGATGAAGTGAGACTGTGTTGGTTTGGACACGTCCAGAGGAGAGATGAGGATGTTGAAGATGGAGCTGCCAGGAAAGAGGAGAAGAGGAAGGACAAAGGGGAGGTTTATGGACGTGGTGAGAGAGGACTGTTGATTGGTTGGACAATTCCATCAAATATTGTTATTTTCATGCACGTGTTTGTATCTCGATCTCAGCGTATCGTTACACCCCGACTGCGTGGCGGAAAAACACACCTCCAACACCATAAAAGGCAGATTCCTTTGCATGTTTTGTTAAAACGTCACTCTAACTGGAGTTCATACACTGTTCTGGCACTTTTGGGACCCGAGACGAGATCTCGACCCCCAAGCCTCACCTTGGGTGTACGAAATTGGCCAAATGGATTGATGGTGTCATGCACTATAGGGGCAAAGGTGGGCATCAAGAGGGCATGGGGTCACGCCCCCCCCCCCCCCCTCTGCCCAGAAACACCCCTGTTCTGACCACCATGGATGCAAATATTTTATAATATAACTGGGAACCATCACACTGCACTCAGAGACATGTGGGCAAGACATTTTAGAGGAATAGTTGGACCTGCAATGGACCCTGTGAGCGACGGGATAGACTCCCCCATCAACCTCGCTAGAATAATGGATGGACGGATGGATGGATGGAGTTGAACAGGGCAATTAACAATTTATATTATCAAGCAAACTATTCCTTTAAATGTTGGTTGTTGAGAATATTAGATTATTGACGATGTTTCAAGTCTCTTATGCACAAAAATGTAAAATAACTTTACATTTATGGCATTTAGTGGACGCTCTTATCCAGAGCGACTTCCATTTCCTAACTGAAGGGACAGTCTCTCCACTGGAAGCCAGTGGTGGTAGCTCTGGAGGTGGGAGTCGAACCTACAGCCTTATGGTCCAGAGGTCCCGCCACTGGTCCACCATTTGCCATTCGAGCTAAAATGATACCTTCGGGTTGGACCAGAAGGAAAAGGCGTATAAAGACAGCGGGACAGGATTCCTTTGCGGGAAATCTACAGAACTTTGATTGCCCTTGTTTCCTCCCCCAAGGTGACACCGCAGTCCGCGAGGTCTTCGAGGAAACCGGCGTCCAATCAGAGTTCCGATCCCTCCTGAGCATCCGCCAGCAGCACAACCATCCCGGAGCGTTCGGAATGTCGGACATGTATCTGATCTGCCGTCTCAGTCCGCTGACGTACGAAATCAGCTTTTGCACGGAGGAATGTCTGCGCTGCGAGTGGCTGGACTTGGCAGAACTGACCAGGACAGAGGACACCACGCCGGTGACGAGACGGGTGGCCAGACTGCTGCAGTACGGCCTGGAAAAGGGCTTCAACAACATCGACCTAAGCGTGGAAGAGGTTCCGGCGGTGTACACTGGCCTGTTCTATCAGATTTATCACAGAAAAGTTCCCGAGGGGCGTCAACAGTCCGGATGTTGAGGAACACGGTGTCCAGGATCGTCACTGGAACATTTTCGGAACGTCGCTGAAAGTGAAGGATTGTGTATCGTCATAACTGACACCTTCAGGAATTTTCTTTGATCCATTTTTTAAACAAAAGCAGGTTATTAAAGAATAATACGAGTCACAGAAGCAGCATCACTTAATCTCACATTATGTAGTCGTGACATTCCTTCGAAATGCGGATCCCAGGCTAAGAAAAAGGACGAGATCTTGAAAACATCGCCGTCGACCCATTGTCCTCACCTCAACCTGGTTTCAGCCCAGCTTTTAGAACAGTCTGCCACAGGTAGCGTTAGATTTTAAGATGAAATAATCGCCCCAGGAGCTTTCCTAATCGTTTACAAAATATGTTTTTAACAGACTCCGACGTGTTATCCACTTTCCTGTTCACGGCTGAAAACCCGGGCAAGTTCAGCTCCTGGCCGACATGGGCAGAAAGAGGATTGCCTTTTGTCCCGGTCCGGTTTTAGATCCGCTCTTGTACTGTCCCGTCCTCTTCAGGGCCACGTACCAGTCGGGGTATTTCCGGGACCTGTAGGTGTTGTAGTTGTTCGCCTCCAGGCGCTCCAGGAAGTAACATTCTTCCGTCGCTCGTCTCTGGAAGATCAAGAGCAAGAAATAGAAGTCAGTCACATCAGGAATGAGCAGGTGATGGATTTTAAAGAGATGTTTTTATAAGCCCCGCCCATCTGGTTGATGCCATATTTTATTCCAAAACCTTTGAATTTTTTACAATAAAACAGGCTGTTTCCGTTACTGTGCTTTGAATACTGATAAATGTGAGCTTTCTTCTGATTGGCTGCAGTTAAGGTATCTTGTCTGATGCTCATCATGAATGGGCGGGACTAAAGCACTGCAGGGGGTTGGGTTTTGTGACATCACAAAAACAGTCCATTATATACAGACTGGACGGTTATTGGTTATTATGATTGGTCATCACAGTTAAATATTTAACCCTCACACACCGTCCAGCAGGGGCCAGCCATATCCTGGACCCAGGGAGCAGTGATGGGGACAGTATCTCGATCAAGGGAATCTCACGGCAACCTGCTGCTCTGGAATTCGAACCCATGACCTTCCGATCACGGGACCTCTTCCCGAAGCACTTGACCGCCACTGCCACAAATTAGAAAAATATACGTTTTACATGCCACCAGATTGGTCTCAGACCCTGACACCGGACGTTTCAGCCGGGATTCAGGGACAAGTTTGTCCTCCAAAGATGAAGACCGCAATAAAGAGCAGCGTTTGGCTCACACGAAGTCGAATTTAGCAGCACCTGAAAATGACAGAGTGGCCTGGATAGCGTTTCCCGACAGCTTCAGGCGCCAAGAGCGTGTCAGTGTTTCCTGAGTTTTTTGCCGGCTGGGGTTTCTGACACTTTAGCGAGCGCTGGTTTCTTTCACGGCAGCGAGAATTTCACAAATGACTTTTTTATGGTTAAATGGGTCACGAAAAAGAAAACATTTTTTTTTTTTTTGTGCGCTGACCGTTGAAGAAAATTCCACTCCATCGATTTGTTCCTGCTGAGCACTTCAGGCAATAGCTTCACTGTTGTTTTAATGTGTGTGTGTGTGTGTGTGTGTGTGTGTGTATCTGTCTGTCTGTCGGTCTGTTAAAGGAAGTTTAATTAAAGCAAGGTTCTCCGGCTGTGACCTTTGACCCAAATATTTCAAAAACCAACCAAATCCTTCAATTACACACACACACAGGTCCTTTTATAACTCGGTGTGTTAGAATCCCATATTAGGATGGAGTGAAGTTTTTTGGAGACAAACTGCTGGAGATTTGCAGCCAGATTTGCATCTGCAGTTTCTCCATATCTTGCTATTTTTGTCCTGTTGAGGAGCAATTCTCCATCTTCCTAAAGCACTGCTTTTGTCTCTCATGTTCAGTCCAGTCTCTGTACCTGAGCAGTTCTCCAGATCTTCCTGAAGGACAGTGTTGTTGTCTCTCATTTTCAGTCCAGTCTCTGTACCTGAGCAGTATCAGAAGCAGTGCGAGATCATCTCCACAGAGAGAACAAAAGGCAGCCGACGTCTAAAGAAGAGCTTTGGGATGTCCTTCAAGAAGCCTGGAGAAGTGTTCCTGACTTAAAGAAAGGAGCTGGTCTAAGAGAGTTGAGGCTGTGCTGAAGAAAAATGGTGGTGGTAGTGAATATTGACTTTAAACAGTATTGTATATTTTGAATATATATTTATAATCTGTCACCCAGAAAAACAGCAGATCAGATTTTCTCAGTTTCCTAAAACTCGAATGCAGCGTTAAAGGTGCACATTGACATATAAACTCATATTTTCTCCACTGTGTTTAAAAATGGACCCTCCAACTACACACTTCTGTACATTTTAACACAATTACAGATCATTTAATCCCCTTTGTAAAGAAAAACAACTCCTTAAATGGAGGTTTCACAAAGGTCAAGGCTTTAGACTGCACACAGAGCTTTGTTTGGTGTGGAGTTAAAGTTAAAACTAAGTTTAAAAGGACAAGATCAAGACTTTTGCACAGTGCTATAGACTCTAGTCACTATCGCCTCACAGTGAGAAAGTCCTGGATTCGATTCCCAGGAGGGGAGGTCCGTGTCCTTTCTGTGTGGACATTTTGTCCCTGTGTTTGTATGTGTTTCCTCCAGGAGTTCCAGTTTCACCCACTGTCCACGTCAGGTGGACTGAAGACACCTAATTGTGCCCCGGGTGTGAGTGTGTGAGTGTGTTTATGCCTGTCCTGCGATCGACTGGCAACCTGTCCAGGCAGCCTTTTGTCCTGTCAGAGCCGGGATAGACTCCGGACCTAATCAGGACAAGCGGCTCAGAAAATGAATGAGTGATGAGGACCAACATAGTTTTAGGATGGAAACTTGGCGTCAGTGATGTTTCCTGCTGTAATGGAGTGAAGGTCAGTCACTCTCAGCTGGCGGTTTCATAACAGCACTATAAAAATACATTTCTTCAGCGAGCCGGTGTTTCCTTCTGAATATGGCCAGATTTCTCCTCCTTTAAACAGCAGGAGGAAGTGTGTGTGACCATCTGAACCACATCAGTAACAGAGCTTTTTTTGCCGGAGGGTAAGTGAGGAGTATTTATTCGTTTGTGATGATTTGCAGCTCCTGCTCTGGAAGACCTCTAACCCACAGCAGTGCAGGACAACTCAGGACAACGTTTACTCCAGTTATAAATAAAGAACAGTTGTACTCCCTAACATCGCTGAACACACATCAGTCCCTCGCAGAGGAGACAGAAATCCCGTTCTGTCCTCCAGTGTACTGAGAGTGTAAAGTAAAAAGTACAGGAATGTACTGAGAGTATAAAGTAAAAAATA
>JABMDN010024829.1:0-13252 GCA_017165825.1 Hepsetus odoe
CTATCTATCTATCTATCTATCTATCTATCTATCTATCTATCTATCTAATTGGCTCTGATGGTTGTGATGGCACTGATGACTCAGATGGCTGTGATGGTTGTGATGGCTGTGATGACTGTGTTGGTGTGATGGTTGTGATGGTTGTGATGACTGTGATGGCTGTGATGGCTGTGATGACTGTGATGGCTGTGATGAATCTGATGGCTGTGATGGCTGTGATGGTTGTGATGACTGTGATGACTCTGATGGTTGTGATGGCTGTGATGGTTCTGATGGCTGTGATGGCTGTGACGGTTGTGATGGCTGTGATGGCTGTGATGGTTGTGATGGCTGTGATGGTTGTGATGACTGTGATGACTGTGATGGCTGTGATGGTTGTGATGACTGTGATGGCTGTGATGACTCTGATGGCTGTGATGACTCTGATGGTTGTGATGGCTGTGATGGTTGTGATGGTTGTGATGGCTGTGATGACTCTGATGGCTGTGATGACTCTGATGGTTGCGATGGCTGTGATGCTTGTGATGGTCATGATGACTGTGATGGTCGTGATGGCTGTGATGGTCATGATGGCTGTGATGGTTGTGATGACTGTGATGACTGTGATGGCTGTGATGGCTGTGATGGCTGTGATGGTTGTGATGGCTGTGATGACTCTGATGGTTGTGATGGCTGTGATGGTTGTAATGGCTGTGATGGTCGTGATGACTGTGATGGTTGTGATGGCTGTGATGGTCGTGATGGCTGTGATGGTTGTGATGGTTGTGATGGCTGTCAGCAGTAGTAAATGTAGTAAATGTGCTGGATCATGTCCGGGACCTGCTGATCTGATCATCCAGGGTTTTTCAGGAACGTTTAGCGAAAGCTCACGGTTCTCAGTGCGGGTTCTGTTCTCCGGGGATGGTGATGTCCATGTACACACTGTTGAGGACCAAACCCACACCCAGCATGGAGGACATCACAGAGACACTGGCTGGTAATGTACATATATATATATCTGTGTGTGTGTGTGTGTGTGTGTGTGTGTGTGTGTGTGTGTGTGTGTTCCTTTATGTGATATTATGTCCTGTGTGTTTGATATTATTATTGTAATGAATAATTATTGTATTTGAATGTTATTATTATATTTTATATAAATAAAATCATGCGTTTATGTGACATGAATAATATGATGTTTGATTGGTTCTCCTGTAAGGAAACCTGTGCCGCTGCACCGGCTACAAGCCCATCGCTGATGGATTCAAAACCTTCTGTGATGTGAGTCCTGATCCTGGTTTTTATGAAAGTACGGTTTGTGAACGTGGTGCTGCAGAACGTGAAGCTCTGACTGATGTTCCATGTGGTTGCAGAACCAAGATCAAGCAGAACAATGCTGTACGGAGAACAGGTCTTTTCACAACCAGGAGGAGGATGTGAGTTTTTAAATATACCTACCAAGTACTCCCAGTCACTGGCCACTTTATCAGAAACACCCACCGTGTGCATCCACTCACTGGCCACTTTATCGGAAACGCCCACCGTGTGCCTCCATTCACTGGCCACTTTATCGGAAACGCCCACCGTGTGCCTCCATTCACTGGCCACTTTATTGGAAACACCCCCTTAGTTTTTAATACTGTCTCACTGCGCTCCAGCTGTGAGGAGGGTTTCTGATGAAGTGGCCGGGTCAGGTGTAGCGTTGTAACCCTGATTTATTGCTTTTTGTTCTTTTTTCGAGCAGGTGGGTGAAGAACTATTCAGAACGAAGGATTTCTTGCCTCTTGACCCGACCCAGGACCTCATCTTCCCTCCAGAGCTGCTGGTAAGCGACCCGTGGTTTTAATCATGAAAGAGGCGACGGAAGGCCACCAAATAAACAAGCCTCTTTTCCTTTTTGTCCTTCCAGCTTATGGGAAAGAAACCAGCTGTGGGCCAATTGTGTTTCCATGGCGACCGGGTGAAGTGGGTCTCTCCGGCTCTACTGGGAGACCTGGTCCGATTAAAAGCGCAGCACCCGGACGCCCCACTGGTGGTGGGAAACACAACACTCGGTGGGTCGGTTTGAGCTCCTGCTGAAGTCCAGACCTCTTTGGTCCAAGATCTTCTCATCTTTCATTTTGAAACATTTACAGACGCAGAAGAAGAAGCAGCTTCCAGATATAAAATGATGGAGAATCCATTAAACACCTGAATGGTCCTTGTTTATAGTCAGTCATTCAGTTTCTGAAAACACATGAACGAGTGTGTTAGAGATTAAAAACCTACACACACCTTTATTAAACACCTACCTTTAATTTATTATACAGACACACTTTATACAGTATATGGTGTATACAGTACAGTTTATATAGTATATAGTGTATACAGTACAGTGTATATAGTATATAGTGCATATAGTGCAGTTTATATAGTATATAGTGTATATAGAGACAGTTTATATAGTATATAGTGTATATAGAGACAGTTTATATAGTATATAGTGTATACAGTACAGTGTATATAGTATATAGTGCATATAGTGCAGTTTATATAGTATATAGTGTATATAGAGACAGTTTATATAGTATATAGTGTATATAGCACAGTTTATACAGGCATATAGTATATAGTACAGTTTATATAGTATATAGTGTATATAGAGACAGTTTATATAGTATATAGTGTATATAGAGACAGTTTATATAGTATATAGAGTATATAGCACAGTTTATATAGTATATAGTATATTGGAAAGTTATTTAGTATATAGTGTATATAGAGACAGTTTATATAGTATATAGTGTATATATATAGTTTATATAGCATATAGTGTATATAGACAGTTTATATAGTATATAGTGTATATAGTGACAGTTTATATAGTATATAGTGTATATAGTACAGTTTAAATAGTATATAGTGTATATAGTACAGTTTATATAGTATATAGTGTATATAGTACAGTTTATATAGTATATAGTGTATATAGTACAGTTTATATAGTATATAGTGTATATAGGACAGTTTATTTAGTATATAAGAAGTTGTAACGGTGTCGGGGTACCGGAGGGACGTCAGTTGAGAGCCAGGAGTTAGGAACATACTTTTATTAGTCACACTTACAACAAACAAGGAACGGGGACTGCAGTTCTAAACAAGAACCCCTAGAACCGAGGAACTGCAGTCTAACCCTAGATACTGAGTTACATATACTTCAGTCACAGTCCACTTCTCAAGTTACATATACCTAAACTACCCATTACGCATAGGCTTAACCTACCGACTCATCGAGGCTTAAATAGTCAGCCCCAATGATGCACACCTGCCTGCAGGGGCTCAGGTGTGCTCAGTCAGAACAGAGCGCCCTCTAGCTTTGCCCAAAACACCACACATGTGACCTGAGCGCCTCTAGCTTTTGCCCAAAACACCACACATGTGACCGAGAGCGCCCTCTAGCGTGCCCAAAACACCACACATGTGACCGAGAGCGCCCTCTAGCATGCCCAAAACACCACATGTGACCGAGCGCCTCTTAGCTTTTGCCCAAAACACCACACATGTGACCGAGAGCTCTCTAGCTTTGCAGTGCTTTTTCCAAAACACCACACACATGTGACCGAGAGCGCCTCTAGCTGCCCAAACACCACATGACCGAGCGCCCCAGTTTCTGCCCCAAAACACCACACATGTGACCGTAGAGCGCCTCTTAGCATGCCCAAAACACCACACATGTGACCAGAGCACCCTCTAGCTTTGCCCCAAAACACCACACATGTACCCGAGCGCCTCTGGGGCTTGCCCCAAAACACCGCACATGTGACCGAGCGCCTCTAGCTTTGCCCAAAACACCACACATGTGTGACCGAGAGCGCCTCTGGGCTTTGCCTCCAAAACACCACATGGACCGAGAGCGCCAGCGTGCTCCAAACACCACACATGTGACCGAGAGCTCTCTAGCTTTGCCCAAAACACCACATGACCGAGAGCGCCTCTACGCGCCCAAACACCACATGTGACCGAGAGCTACTCTTCAGCTTTGCCTAAAACACCACACACATGTGACCGAGAGCGCCTCTAGCTTGCCCAAACACCACACATGTGACCGAGAGCGCCTCTAGCTTTGCCCCAAAACACTGGCTAACATGTGATCGAGCGCCTCTAGCTTTGCCCAAACACTACACATGTGACCGTAGAGCGCCTCTAGCTTTGGCCCAAACACCACACATGTGACCGAGAGCGCCCTCTAGCGTGCCCAAAACACCCCACATGTGACCGAGAGCGCCCTCTAGCGTGCCCAAACACCACACATGTGACCGAGCGCTCTCTAGCGTACCCAAAACACCACACATGTGACCGAGAGCTCTACGTGCCCAAAACACTCACACATGTGACCGAGTGCCCTAGCGTGCCTGAAAACACCACACATGCGGGACCGGAGCACCTCTCCAGCGCGCCCAAAACACCACACATGTGACCGAGAGTGCCCTCTAGCGTGCCCAAACACCACATGTGACCGAGCGCCTCTAGCTTGCCCAAACACCACACATGTGACCGAGCGCCTCTAGCGTGCCCCAAACACCACATGTGACCGTAGAGGCACCTCTAGCTGTGGCCCAAACACCACACACATGGGACCGAGAGCGCCCTCTAGCGTGCCCAAAACACCACACATGTGACCGAGAGCGCCCTCTAGCGTGCCCAAAACACCACACATGTGACCGAGCGCCCTCTAGCGTGCCCAAAACACCACATGTGACCTGAGCGCCTCTAGCGTGCCTAAAACACTCCACACATGGGATCGAGAGCGCTTCTAGCGTGGCCAAAACACCACACATGTGACCGAGAGCGCCCAGCTTTGTGCCTCAAAACACCACACATGTGACCGAGAGCTCTCTCTAGCTTTGCCTAAACATCACACATGTGACACAGGCATATAGGACAGTTATACAGTATATGGTGTATATAGTACAGTTTATATAGTATATAGTGTATATAGTACAGTTTATATAGTATATAGTGTATATAGTACAGTTTAGATAGTATATAGTGTCTATAGTAGTTTATATAGTATATAGTGTATATAGTAGTTTAGATAGTATATAGAGTACAGTTTCTAGGGTATATAGTGTATATAGTAACAGTTTCTATAGTATATAGTGTGTATATAGTACAGTTTAGATAGTATATATGTCTATAGTAGTTTATATAGTATATAGTGTATATAGTACAGTTTAGATAGTATATAGTGTCTATAGTAGTTTATATAGTATATAGTGTATATAGTACAGTTTATATAGTATATAGTGTATATAGAGATAGTTTATATAGTATATAGTGTATATAGGACAGTTTATATAGTATATAGTGTATATAGAGACAGTGTATATAGTATATAGTGTATATAGAGACAGTTTATATAGTATATAGTGTATATAGTGCAGTTTATATAGTATATAGTGTATATAGTACAGTTTATATAGTATATAGTGTATATAGTACAGTTTAGATAGTATATAGTGTATAGTGACAGTTTATATAGTATATAGTGTATATAGTAGTTTAGATAGTATATAGTGTCTATAGTAGTTTATATAGTATATAGTGTATATAGTACAGTTTCTATAGTATATAGTGTATATAGTACAGTTTATATAGTATATAGTGTCTATAGTAGTTTATATAGTATATAGTGTATATAGTACAGTTTATATAGTATATAGTGTATATAGAGACAGTTTATATAGTATATAGTGTATATAGTACAGTTCTATAGTATATATGTATATAGTACAGTTTAGATAGTATATAGTGTCTATAGAAGTTTATATAGTATATAGTGTATATAGTACAGTTTATATAGTATATAGTGTATATAGTACAGTTTATATAGTATATAGTGTCTATAGTAGTTTATATAGTATATAGTGTATATAGTACAGTTTATATAGTATATAAAGTGTATATAGTATAGTTTATATAGTATATAGTGTCTTATAGTAGTTTATATTAGTATATATAGTGTATATAGTACAGCTCTATATATATAGTGTCTATGTAGTTTATATAGTATATAGTGTATATAGTTATATAGTGTATATAGTACAGTTTATATAGTATATAGTGTATATAGTACAGTGTATATAGTATATAGTGTATATAGTACAGTTTATATAGTATATAGTGTATATAGTACAGTTTATATAGTATATAGTGTCTATAGTAGTTTATATAGTATATAGTGTATATAGTACAGTTTATATAGTATATAGTGTATATAAATGTTCTTTAATATAGAATATTTTTAAAAATATAATTTGTTTCCTATATTTGCTGTTTTTTATTTTATTGTATTTTAATTTAGCTTGTGTTGGTCGTTTTGTCTGTTAGTGGTTCTGTCTGTCTTTTAAGCAGAGTTTGTGTGTGATTTGGTCCTCAGGTCCTAAAGTGAATCTGAAAGGAGCAGTGTATCCGGTTCTCCTACATGCTGGGAGGATTCCCGAACTGAGGACCATCTCCTGGAGCAGCAACGGTGAGTCAGAATGTCCCAGAATGACCGTCTTCAGCAAAGTTTTTATTTAGAAGAAGAGGTTGTTATTTAGTTCACGATAATTGACGGTATGGAAGGAATGCCTCTTCGTTTCCTAACCACACATTAAGTTGTTGAAACTTTGCTCTTTTGATCTCGAAAATGAAGCCTCGACATTTCCTGTCGTTTAGGCCTGAGGGTGGGGGCCGGCTCCAGTCTCTCGGCTCTAAAGGACGCGCTGGAGAAAGAAATGGAGCAGCTAAAGCCAGAGAAGACTCGCCTCTACCAGGCCCTCGTTCAGACCCTGAGGTCTCTCGCTGCCAAGCAGATCCGCAACGTGGCCGTGAGTTCAGGAGTCTGTGTAGCTGTGTAGAAACTGGAGCTATGGCATGGTTTTTGGTGTATCTGTGCAGATTCTAGAACCACTTTACCGAATGGGGGCTTTCATAAAGCTTCATAGCACCTACAAAGGAACCTATGACCTACATTAAACACTGGAGGTTCTTTCTGAGAATCATAAAAGGTTCTTTAGCCAGTTTTACCCCAGAGAGTGTAATAAAAGTAGACACTGGTAGGGATAAGCAGCTGTATGGAGGGAAATGTTAATCAGTAAAGGTTTATATCTCGGTCATGTTGTTTTATAAATGCTCTCCTACAGTAGATGGCCAGATTTTTTCTCAGTGAAACTCAAAGGTTTTCCAAAATCTTTGGCGCTGCATCTCAGTTCAGTCAACCACTTAAATATATAGACTTCTTTCCTTTACATCTTCATTCAGGTATCTTCTCATCTAGAAAGGAACGGACATCTTCACCCCGACCACTTTGGGTACATGCATTGAAACACTGGGCACAAAGCTAGAGAGAATTGTTTTTCTCTTAGCTTTGATGCTGTCAACCACAGATGCTTATTTCAACACTTTGTGCTTTGGGTATCAGGGTTCTCCTCCTGTCTTCAGTGCTGCTCCTACTGGAGGCCTGGAATGGTTCCAACTCACCTTTGCACACCCTCACTGCTGGAGTTCCTCAGGGCTCTGTTCTTGGTTCGCTTTCTTCTTGTATATGTTGCTCATCTTCTTCTGCACTCATTCATCATCCCATATAGCTTCTTTCATCACCTCGTTGTTCTTATTGTTTTCACCAAGAACCTCCACAGAAGATCTCCAACTTTCCTACTGATCTTTTTATGGACACCTGCCACCTGAAACTGTCCCATCACGTGTGACTCTTGTCCCTCATGATTCCAAAGTCTTCTAAAGGTTGCAGTTTTACTTCTTACCCCTCTTGGCTATTTGGATGATTGCTCTTGGGTCAGGACCCCTCCTACTGCATGACTCCCTCCAAGCTTTGGAGGTTGGATTACAAGGCTGAGGGCTTTCCTTCCAATATCTGGCCTTTTAAGATTAGTGAGATCTCTGGAGCTGTGTTCTTTGTGTATCATTTAATGGGGGTCTGTCCCGTGGGTGGGCATTAGCAACTGAAGAAGCTGCCTCAGCATCTAAGCCAATTTAGCTGTCCTTCACTTTGACTGCACTTACCAAAAATGTGCTTCTGTGGTTCATGCTTGTGGCTGTAATAGCCTGATTGCTGGAGTTTATATCTTATAAAAGCATGTATTTTTAACCTGCAGACCATCGGAGGTAACATCATGAGCGCTAACCCCAAGTACGACCTGTGTAGCATTCTTGCAGCTGCTGAGTGCAACCTTCACATCATCTCCCAAGGTAGGAGTCCATTCAACGTACAGTTCTGTGCCAAAGTCGTGATTTCTCTCTGTTCTGTGTAAAAGTGAGACAGTAGGTTCAGTAGTTTGTGTACAAACACATGTAACTCCAGTCTAAACACAAAGAGAGTTTCATTCTAACCAGCTTTAAAGTCAATATTAACCACCACCACCGTTATTCTTCAGCACAGCCTCAACTCTCTTAGACCAGCTCCTTTCTTTAAGTCAGGAACACTTCTCCAGACTTCCTGAAGGACGTCCCAAAGCTCTTCTTTGAGGTCGGCTGTTTTCCGTTCTCTGTGGAGATGATCTCACACTGCTTCTGAAACCGCTCAGGTACAGAGACTGGACTGAAAATGAGAGACAACAACACTGTCCTTCAGGAAGATCTGGAGAACTGCTCAGGTACAGAGACTGCACTGAACATGAGAGACAACAACACTGTCCTTCAGGAAGATCTGGAGAACTGCTCAGGTACAGAGACTGGACTGAAAATGAGAGACAACAACACGGTCCTTCAGGAAGATCTGGAGAACTGCTCAGGGACAGAGACTGGACTGAACATGAGAGACAAACACTTTGTCCTCCAGGAAGAACCAGAGAACTGTTCCTCAACAACACATTAAACATACAATAGAGCCTGGAAGCGGAATATAAAGGAATGTGGGAGGCTTTTAAACAGTGCGGTGTTATTCTTGTTCCTCAGGAAGACCGTTTTGTCCCGTGGACGATTCTGCCGGGACGTTAATGCAAACACAGCTGGCTCAGCAGCTGCTTTTGTTCTTGTTCCCCGTTTACGGTTCAGTCTGTTCTCTCC
This sequence comes from Hepsetus odoe, assembly GCA_017165825.1. NCBI lineage: Eukaryota > Metazoa > Chordata > Actinopteri > Characiformes > Hepsetidae > Hepsetus > Hepsetus odoe. Next base: position 9,022 of record JABMDN010024829.1, read on the forward strand.
TTTTAGCCGGGGTCCGGGAGATCTGTCTGAATGAGGAGTTCTTCACAGGCTTTGGGAGAACGGCTCTGCGGCCGGACGAGATTCTGCTGGCTATAGACATTCCACACTCCAAACCTGTGAGTCAGCTGAACAAAAACCCAGCCTAATACTAATCAAGCTCCCATTAAGTGCCTACAATCAGAATTACAAAGTGTCACATGACAGGAGATTGAAACGGGTCCTTGAGGTCCAGTTTTAGTACCTTTAATGCTGCTTGTCCCAGGAAAACGGGGGCAGACTTGTTAGTTTTAATGTGGAACGGGATAATAGGACACCTGGGGTGTATAGAGACAGTCCAGCTTTCATACCTGCAGTAGAATATGTTGAACTGGTTCTCTTACAAAAGGGACTAAAGGTGTACCCTTGAGGGGACAACCCCAGTGAGACCTTGGATGGATGCTGAGAAATGTCTTTAATGTCTGTGGGTTCTCCCCACTCCCTGAGGTCACACTGTAATAGAACCTCTGATAGAAGGCTGTCCATGCCATATTCCTTTCTTATATCATCAGGAACCTCTAGATGATCCACCATGCTCCTCTGTGTGCTGAGCTGGAGCAATGGTGTTGACCAAATTTGGGATGTCTCAAAAACTAAGGCCTGTGTAACCTCTCTCACTGAACTAAGACTTTTATTATGAAGGTATTATTTACATCAAATATGAACTATTTCTGTCTGGACTTCTTTTTGAAAGAAGCACAACCAATCAGAACTGTGCTCCTTTACATATATGACTCTAAAAGGGGTGGCAACACTGGGAGCTGGTGAAACAGCACAGTGGTCCATCCTGTGTTTGGTCCATCCTGTGTTTGTGTTGGTTCTTTGATTCCCTCCCACAGTCCAAAGACATGGAGTCTTGTGGACCAGAGATGCCGTTAGATATGAAGACAGGCGACCTGTCCTGGATGTTTCTCCAAATGAGCCCCTGTTTAGAAAAATGGTGTGGAAGGTTTTGCTTCACAAAATGGAGAAGAAAGTTGAGCGATATGGCGTCTTTAACGCAGATTACTGTTGCTAATGCCCGACGTGTCATCTTGTCCATCTCGTCCTGCAGTGGGAGTTTGTTTCAGCCTTCCGGCAGGCCCAGCGGAACGAGTTCGCCTTCTCCATAGTGAACGCAGGCATGAGGGTGGAGTTCAGGGACGAGTCCCCGGTGGTCCACAATCTAGACCTGTTTTACGGTGGAGTGGGACCAACGCTGGTCAAAGCCAGGAGACTCTGCAAGGAGCTGAGGGGAAGGTCTGTATTGTGTAAGCTTTTCACTCGAGACGTCGCTTGAGTTGAACCTGCGTTGGTTCGAGTGAATCTTGAAATGTTGCAGAATTGATAAAACCCACACACACACCATTCAGCCATACCCAGCACCCGGGGAGCAGTGCTGGGTACGGTACCTGGCTCAAGTGAACCTCAGGGCAAACTACTGATCTGGGATTTGAACTCACGACCTTTTGTCCCTCAATACTAGTCCACCGCTCCCAGTTTAGAACAGTTGCATTTCTTGAGGACCATGGGAACCTTGCTGTACACCTGCAGTTCCTTTGAAACCCCTCTAGATGGTGTCATTTTTTCACTCCTTCCAAAAGTTGTTCCTGATAATCACTCCCTCTGTCCATTAGACGCTGGGACCCAAAGCTTCTGGCCGAAGGAACGGAGATCCTGAGAGAGGAGATCTCTCTGAGCCCCGCTGCCCCCGGTGGCAGAGTGGAGTATCGCCGCACTTTGGTTCTCAGTTTTTTCTTTAAGTTCTACATGCAGGTGCTGCTGGAGCTGAGACTGAAGGTGTGTCCATTTATCTATTCGTCGAGCATCATTCTGTAAAGAACGCAGAGTGAAATGTGTCGAATCCTCAAGAACAGGAACATTATTTTCAGTGATGGTAGTTAATAAGACTCGTTATTTTTTTCAATTTATGATTTCATGATTTTCTATTTTATTCACCTTCTGTGGTATAAAAATGCATAAAAATGTATTTAAACCTTTTGGGAACAACCAGAATAAAAGATCAGTCATGTATACAAAGATGATCTTTTTACAGAAACGGATAAAGCTCCAGGTTTAAGCTCAACACTCATTTGATTAGAACATTATTTTAGATATAAGCTTTATTAGAAAGCTATTCTGGATATTCATTTTACAAGAACCTTATTTTCATATTCACTCAAACAGAAAATCCTGCTGATCCAGAATGTAATTATTTATATATTTTTTTGGTAAACATTCATATTCCAGTGTGTTTTCATCTTTGCAGAATCATTTTCAGCTCTATTTTTCTTTCTAATATTACATCAAATGTAACATTTTAACAGTTTCTTACTAATTGTTTTTAATTCCTTGCACAGTGATATTTTATTCCTTTTATGATTAATTTAAATTTACTGCCTCCATCTCACTGAAAGCAGTTCAAGCAGTAAAAAAGTGTAAAAAATGTAAATATCAAAGAGAAATGAAATTTGTCGTTAAAGCAGAGCAGTGTGTTGATGCACTTTACAGTGTTTTTAAAAACGATGGGTTTATTCGGAGCTTTGTCGTGTATTTCTGCAGGGAATAGCCGTCAGTGATTTACCTCCAGAGTACCTGAGTGCACTAAAGCATTATGGGACCAAGTTGCCGCAGGGACGCCAAACCTTCCAGGTTCGTGCAACATACATGCAGCAATCCTACACACAAAAATGCCACCCCATGTAACATAGCTGGTCTCACTAACATCTCCAACCCATATAGCATAGCTGGTCTCACTACTGTCTCCAACACATATGGCATAGCTGGTCTCACTACTGCCTCTAACCCATATAACACAGCTGGTCTCACTGATATCTTCAACTTTTATAACATAGCTGGTCTCACTACTGTCTCCAATCTGTGTAATATAGGTGGTTTCACTACCGTCTCCAAACCATCTAACACAGCTGGTCTTGCTACTGTCTCCAACGTGTATGACATGGCTGATCTCACTATCGCCTCCAATCTGCATAATATAGCTGGTCACACTACTGTCTCCAACCTGTATAACATAGCTGGACCCACTACTGTCCTATTAACCTTCCCTTTCACTTTTGCTGTTCTCCGTCTGTCACAGATCACTCCTGTCACTCTTCTCCACTCTTCTCAAACTCCCTGCACTCTCTTCTTCTCCTCTCTTCTCCAATCACTGATATTTGAAACTGTTCCCCACTCTCACTATTCTCTGATCCTTGATTTACTCTCATCTTTTACTTTAAATGCATCCATCACTCCTGCTGCAGATCTCACCATTGTCAAACTGCCTTCATACACATCCTGAACTTCTCTCACATACTTCTCTGTAACTCCTAACTTGGTCAAACAGAACCACAACTCCTCTCTAAACACCCTGCCATCTGCTTTCTCCAAGTCCACAAAGACACAAAGACACAAAGCAACTCCTTCTGACCTTCTCTTTACTTCTCCATCAACATCCTCAGAGCAAACACTGTATCTGTAGAGCTCTTTCTCAGCATGAAATTCTTCTAAAATACACAATTATGCTTTGGGATCGTTTCAGAAATGTCAGTTATGCTATTTTAGGATTCAGCAATTGTTTTAAGACAAACTCAAGCCCTTAGAAAACACTTTTCTCATTTAATTGAGCACAGCTGGTGCCAGAGCTACAGCCCTTTGCCGACCCAGTAGGACATCCCAAAATGCACCAGGCTGCTCTACAGCAGGCCACCGGAGAAGCGCAGTACTACGACGACATCCCAGCAGCTAAAGGGGAACTTTTTTTGTCCATGGTGACGAGCAGCAGAGCCCATGCCAAAATCACGTGAGCTAAAGAATCAGTTACTACTATTAAAATATTATATTGAAGTTCAAAAAGAATTTTAACTTTAAATAATGATTTGAAATCTTGAAAAAACATCTACAGATGTTAGTTTTCTTTAAATGTGGAAATAAGAGAATGAGAATTAGCAAATAATGTTCTTCATTTTTATAAACTTTGCTTTAAAATAATTATTGGGAACCTATGACTGGAAGTTATTTAAGAAGTCTGAGGAACTTTCATTTTGACTTTCAAGGAGAAAACAGAACTTTGAAATAGTGAAAATCAATTAAAGATTCTCAAATTAAAAAAATAAATATAATTTTTGAAAAAAATCTAAAGAGAACTGTGGCAGAATTGCATTTAACCTTTAGCATATATTAACACTGCCAGACAAATCTTGCATCTGTATTTGGA
>JABMDN010024836.1:0-13345 GCA_017165825.1 Hepsetus odoe
CTATCTATCTATCTATCTATCTATCTATCTATCTATCTATCTATCTAACTGGCTCTGATGGTTGTGATGGCACTGATGACTCAGATGGCTGTGATGGTTGTGATGGCTGTGATGACTGTGTTGGTGTGATGGTTGTGATGGTTGTGATGACTGTGATGGCTGTGATGGCTGTGATGAATCTGATGGCTGTGATGGCTGTGATGGTTGTGATGACTGTGATGACTCTGATGGTTGTGATGGCTGTGATGGTTCTGATGGCTGTGATGGCTGTGACGGTTGTGATGGCTGTGATGGCTGTGATGGTTGTGATGGCTGTGATGGTTGTGATGACTGTGATGACTGTGATGGCTGTGATGGTTGTGATGACTGTGATGGCTGTGATGACTCTGATGGCTGTGATGACTCTGATGGTTGTGATGGCTGTGATGGTTGTGATGGTTGTGATGGCTGTGATGACTCTGATGGCTGTGATGACTCTGATGGTTGCGATGGCTGTGATGCTTGTGATGGTCATGATGACTGTGATGGTCGTGATGGCTGTGATGGTCATGATGGCTGTGATGGTTGTGATGACTGTGATGACTGTGATGGCTGTGATGGCTGTGATGGCTGTGATGGTTGTGATGGCTGTGATGACTCTGATGGTTGTGATGGCTGTGATGGTTGTAATGGCTGTGATGGTCGTGATGACTGTGATGGTTGTGATGGTTGTGATGGCTGTCAGCAGTAGTAAATGTAGTAAATGTGCTGGATCATGTCCGGGACCTGCTGATCTGATCATCCAGGGTTTTTCAGGAACGTTTAGCGAAAGCTCACGGTTCTCAGTGCGGGTTCTGTTCTCCGGGGATGGTGATGTCCATGTACACACTGTTGAGGACCAAACCCACACCCAGCATGGAGGACATCACAGAGACACTGGCTGGTAATGTACATATATATATCTGTGTGTGTGTGTGTGTGTGTGTGTGTGTGTGTTCCTTTATGTGATATTATGTCCTGTGTGTTTGATATTATTATTGTAATGAATAATTATTGTATTTGAATGTTATTATTATATTTTATATAAATAAAATCATGCGTTTATGTGATATGAATAATATGATGTTTGATTGGTTCTCCTGTAAGGAAACCTGTGCCGCTGCACCGGCTACAAGCCCATCGCTGATGGATTCAAAACCTTCTGTGATGTGAGTCCTGATCCTGGTTTTTATGAAAGTACGGTTTGTGAACGTGGTGCTGCAGAACGTGAAGCTCTGACTGATGTTCCATGTGGTTGCAGAACCAAGATCAAGCAGAACAATGCTGTACGGAGAACAGGTCTTTTCACAACCAGGAGGAGGATGTGAGTTTTTAAATATACCTACCAAGTACTCCCAGTCACTGGCCACTTTATCAGAAACACCCACCGTGTGCATCCACTCACTGGCCACTTTATCGGAAACGCCCACCGTGTGCCTCCATTCACTGGCCACTTTATCGGAAACGCCCACCGTGTGCCTCCATTCACTGGCCACTTTATTGGAAACACCCCCTTAGTTTTTAATACTGTCTCACTGCGCTCCAGCTGTGAGGAGGGTTTCTGATGAAGTGGCCGGGTCAGGTGTAGCGTTGTAACCCTGTTTTTTTGTTTTTTGTTCTTTTTTCGAGCAGGTGAGTGAAGAACTATTCAGAACGAAGGATTTCTTGCCTCTTGACCCGACCCAGGACCTCATCTTCCCTCCAGAGCTGCTGGTAAGCGACCCGTGGTTTTAATCATGAAAGAGGCGACGGAAGGCCACCAAATAAACAAGCCTCTTTTCCTTTTTGTCCTTCCAGCTTATGGGAAAGAAACCAGCTGTGGGCCAATTGTGTTTCCATGGCGACCGGGTGAAGTGGGTCTCTCCGGCTCTCCTGGGAGACCTGGTCCGGTTGAAAGCGCAGCACCCGGACGCCCCACTGGTGGTGGGAAACACAACACTCGGTGGGTCGGTTTGAGCTCCTGCTGAAGTCCAGACCTCTTTGGTCCAAGATCTTCTCATCTTTCATTTTGAAACATTTACAGACGCAGAAGAAGAAGCAGCTTCCAGATATAAAATGATGGAGAATCCATTAAACACCTGAATGGTCCTTGTTTATAGTCAGTCATTCAGTTTCTGAAAACACATGAACGAGTGTGTTAGAGATTAAAAACCTACACACACCTTTATTAAACACCTACCTTTAATTTATTATACAGACACACTTTATACAGTATATGGTGTATACAGTACAGTTTATATAGTATATAGTGTATACAGTACAGTGTATATAGTATATAGTGCATATAGTGCAGTTTATATAGTATATAGTGTATATAGAGACAGTTTATATAGTATATAGTGTATATAGAGACAGTTTATATAGTATATAGTGTATACAGTACAGTGTATATAGTATATAGTGCATATAGTGCAGTTTATATAGTATATAGTGTATATAGAGACAGTTTATATAGTATATAGTGTATATAGCACAGTTTATACAGGCATATAGTATATAGTACAGTTTATATAGTATATAGTGTATATAGAGACAGTTTATATAGTATATAGTGTATATAGAGACAGTTTATATAGTATATAGAGTATATAGCACAGTTTATATAGTATATAGTATATTGGAAAGTTATTTAGTATATAGTGTATATAGAGACAGTTTATATAGTATATAGTGTATATATATAGTTTATATAGCATATAGTGTATATAGACAGTTTATATAGTATATAGTGTATATAGTGACAGTTTATATAGTATATAGTGTATATAGTACAGTTTAAATAGTATATAGTGTATATAGTACAGTTTATATAGTATATAGTGTATATAGTACAGTTTATATAGTATATAGTGTATATAGTACAGTTTATATAGTATATAGTGTATATAGGACAGTTTATTTAGTATATAAGAAGTTGTAACGGTGTCGGGGTACCGGAGGGACGTCAGTTGAGAGCCAGGAGTTAGGAACATACTTTTATTAGTCACACTTACAACAAACAAGGAACGGGGACTGCAGTTCTAAACAAGAACCCCTAGAACCGAGGAACTGCAGTCTAACCCTAGATACTGAGTTACATATACTTCAGTCACAGTCCACTTCTCAAGTTACATATACCTAAACTACCCATTACGCATAGGCTTAACCTACCGACTCATCGAGGCTTAAATAGTCAGCCCCAATGATGCACACCTGCCTGCAGGGGCTCAGGTGTGCTCAGTCAGAACAGAGCGCCCTCTAGCTTTGCCCAAAACACCACACATGTGACCTGAGCGCCTCTAGCTTTTGCCCAAAACACCACACATGTGACCGAGAGCGCCCTCTAGCGTGCCCAAAACACCACACATGTGACCGAGAGCGCCCTCTAGCATGCCCAAAACACCACATGTGACCGAGCGCCTCTTAGCTTTTGCCCAAAACACCACACATGTGACCGAGAGCTCTCTAGCTTTGCAGTGCTTTTTCCAAAACACCACACACATGTGACCGAGAGCGCCTCTAGCTGCCCAAACACCACATGACCGAGCGCCCCAGTTTCTGCCCCAAAACACCACACATGTGACCGTAGAGCGCCTCTTAGCATGCCCAAAACACCACACATGTGACCAGAGCACCCTCTAGCTTTGCCCCAAAACACCACACATGTACCCGAGCGCCTCTGGGGCTTGCCCCAAAACACCGCACATGTGACCGAGCGCCTCTAGCTTTGCCCAAAACACCACACATGTGTGACCGAGAGCGCCTCTGGGCTTTGCCTCCAAAACACCACATGGACCGAGAGCGCCAGCGTGCTCCAAACACCACACATGTGACCGAGAGCTCTCTAGCTTTGCCCAAAACACCACATGACCGAGAGCGCCTCTACGCGCCCAAACACCACATGTGACCGAGAGCTACTCTTCAGCTTTGCCTAAAACACCACACACATGTGACCGAGAGCGCCTCTAGCTTGCCCAAACACCACACATGTGACCGAGAGCGCCTCTAGCTTTGCCCCAAAACACTGGCTAACATGTGATCGAGCGCCTCTAGCTTTGCCCAAACACTACACATGTGACCGTAGAGCGCCTCTAGCTTTGGCCCAAACACCACACATGTGACCGAGAGCGCCCTCTAGCGTGCCCAAAACACCCCACATGTGACCGAGAGCGCCCTCTAGCGTGCCCAAACACCACACATGTGACCGAGCGCTCTCTAGCGTACCCAAAACACCACACATGTGACCGAGAGCTCTACGTGCCCAAAACACTCACACATGTGACCGAGTGCCCTAGCGTGCCTGAAAACACCACACATGCGGGACCGGAGCACCTCTCCAGCGCGCCCAAAACACCACACATGTGACCGAGAGTGCCCTCTAGCGTGCCCAAACACCACATGTGACCGAGCGCCTCTAGCTTGCCCAAACACCACACATGTGACCGAGCGCCTCTAGCGTGCCCCAAACACCACATGTGACCGTAGAGGCACCTCTAGCTGTGGCCCAAACACCACACACATGGGACCGAGAGCGCCCTCTAGCGTGCCCAAAACACCACACATGTGACCGAGAGCGCCCTCTAGCGTGCCCAAAACACCACACATGTGACCGAGCGCCCTCTAGCGTGCCCAAAACACCACATGTGACCTGAGCGCCTCTAGCGTGCCTAAAACACTCCACACATGGGATCGAGAGCGCTTCTAGCGTGGCCAAAACACCACACATGTGACCGAGAGCGCCCAGCTTTGTGCCTCAAAACACCACACATGTGACCGAGAGCTCTCTCTAGCTTTGCCTAAACATCACACATGTGACACAGGCATATAGGACAGTTATACAGTATATGGTGTATATAGTACAGTTTATATAGTATATAGTGTATATAGTACAGTTTATATAGTATATAGTGTATATAGTACAGTTTAGATAGTATATAGTGTCTATAGTAGTTTATATAGTATATAGTGTATATAGTAGTTTAGATAGTATATAGAGTACAGTTTCTAGGGTATATAGTGTATATAGTAACAGTTTCTATAGTATATAGTGTGTATATAGTACAGTTTAGATAGTATATATGTCTATAGTAGTTTATATAGTATATAGTGTATATAGTACAGTTTAGATAGTATATAGTGTCTATAGTAGTTTATATAGTATATAGTGTATATAGTACAGTTTATATAGTATATAGTGTATATAGAGATAGTTTATATAGTATATAGTGTATATAGGACAGTTTATATAGTATATAGTGTATATAGAGACAGTGTATATAGTATATAGTGTATATAGAGACAGTTTATATAGTATATAGTGTATATAGTGCAGTTTATATAGTATATAGTGTATATAGTACAGTTTATATAGTATATAGTGTATATAGTACAGTTTAGATAGTATATAGTGTATAGTGACAGTTTATATAGTATATAGTGTATATAGTAGTTTAGATAGTATATAGTGTCTATAGTAGTTTATATAGTATATAGTGTATATAGTACAGTTTCTATAGTATATAGTGTATATAGTACAGTTTATATAGTATATAGTGTCTATAGTAGTTTATATAGTATATAGTGTATATAGTACAGTTTATATAGTATATAGTGTATATAGAGACAGTTTATATAGTATATAGTGTATATAGTACAGTTCTATAGTATATATGTATATAGTACAGTTTAGATAGTATATAGTGTCTATAGAAGTTTATATAGTATATAGTGTATATAGTACAGTTTATATAGTATATAGTGTATATAGTACAGTTTATATAGTATATAGTGTCTATAGTAGTTTATATAGTATATAGTGTATATAGTACAGTTTATATAGTATATAAAGTGTATATAGTATAGTTTATATAGTATATAGTGTCTTATAGTAGTTTATATTAGTATATATAGTGTATATAGTACAGCTCTATATATATAGTGTCTATGTAGTTTATATAGTATATAGTGTATATAGTTATATAGTGTATATAGTACAGTTTATATAGTATATAGTGTATATAGTACAGTGTATATAGTATATAGTGTATATAGTACAGTTTATATAGTATATAGTGTATATAGTACAGTTTATATAGTATATAGTGTCTATAGTAGTTTATATAGTATATAGTGTATATAGTACAGTTTATATAGTATATAGTGTATATAAATGTTCTTTAATATAGAATATTTTTAAAAATATAATTTGTTTCCTATATTTGCTGTTTTTTATTTTATTGTATTTTAATTTAGCTTGTGTTGGTCGTTTTGTCTGTTAGTGGTTCTGTCTGTCTTTTAAGCAGAGTTTGTGTGTGATTTGGTCCTCAGGTCCTAAAGTGAATCTGAAAGGAGCAGTGTATCCGGTTCTCCTACATGCTGGGAGGATTCCCGAACTGAGGACCATCTCCTGGAGCAGCAACGGTGAGTCAGAATGTCCCAGAATGACCGTCTTCAGCAAAGTTTTTATTTAGAAGAAGAGGTTGTTATTTAGTTCACGATAATTGACGGTATGGAAGGAATGCCTCTTCGTTTCCTAACCACACATTAAGTTGTTGAAACTTTGCTCTTTTGATCTCGAAAATGAAGCCTCGACATTTCCTGTCGTTTAGGCCTGAGGGTGGGGGCCGGCTCCAGTCTCTCGGCTCTAAAGGACGCGCTGGAGAAAGAAATGGAGCAGCTAAAGCCAGAGAAGACTCGCCTCTACCAGGCCCTCGTTCAGACCCTGAGGTCTCTCGCTGCCAAGCAGATCCGCAACGTGGCCGTGAGTTCAGGAGTCTGTGTAGCTGTGTAGAAACTGGAGCTATGGCATGGTTTTTGGTGTATCTGTGCAGATTCTAGAACCACTTTACCGAATGGGGGCTTTCATAAAGCTTCATAGCACCTACAAAGGAACCTATGACCTACATTAAACACTGGAGGTTCTTTCTGAGAATCATAAAAGGTTCTTTAGCCAGTTTTACCCCAGAGAGTGTAATAAAAGTAGACACTGGTAGGGATAAGCAGCTGTATGGAGGGAAATGTTAATCAGTAAAGGTTTATATCTCGGTCATGTTGTTTTATAAATGCTCTCCTACAGTAGATGGCCAGATTTTTTCTCAGTGAAACTCAAAGGTTTTCCAAAATCTTTGGCGCTGCATCTCAGTTCAGTCAACCACTTAAATATATAGACTTCTTTCCTTTACATCTTCATTCAGGTATCTTCTCATCTAGAAAGGAACGGACATCTTCACCCCGACCACTTTGGGTACATGCATTGAAACACTGGGCACAAAGCTAGAGAGAACTGTTTTTCTCTTAGCTTTGATGCTGTCAACCACAGATGCTTATTTCAACACTTTGTGCTTTGGGTATCAGGGTTCTCCTCCTGTCTTCAGTGCTGCTCCTACTGGAGGCCTGGAATGGTTCCAACTCACCTTTGCACACCCTCACTGCTGGAGTTCCTCAGGGCTCTGTTCTTGGTTCGCTTTCTTCTTGTATATGTTGCTCATCTTCTTCTGCACTCATTCATCATCCCATATAGCTTCTTTCATCACCTCGTTGTTCTTATTGTTTTCACCAAGAACCTCCACAGAAGATCTCCAACTTTTCTACTGATCTTTTTATGGACACCTGCCACCTGAAACTGTCCCATCACGTGTGACTCTTGTCCCTCATGATTCCAAAGTCTTCTAAAGGTTGCAGTTTTACTTCTTACCCCTCTTGGCTATTTGGATGATTGCTCTTGGGTCAGGACCCCTCCTACTGCATGACTCCCTCCAAGCTTTGGAGGTTGGATTACAAGGCTGAGGGCTTTCCTTCCAATATCTGGCCTTTCAAGATTAGTGAGATCTCTGGAGCTGTGAGAGGACTCTAAATCTCTGAATCATCAGGAGTCAAGGAGTTCATCAGTGATACCAAAGTTCTCTGTGTATCATTTAATGGGGGTCTGTCCCGTGGGTGGGCATTAGCAACTGAAGAAGGGAAAATGAGCAACCAAAATTGAGTCTGAGGTTCCTCCATAGTGCTGAAGTGAGATGCAGCTCTTGAAAACATGTATTATTCCAACTTTTGATCAGGAACATTCACTGTGAAGCTGCCTCAGCATCTAAGCCAATTTAGCTGTCCTTCACTTTGACTGCACTTACCAAAAATGTGCTTCTGTGGTTCATGCTTGTGGCTGTAATAGCCTGATTGCTGGAGTTTATATCTTATAAAAGCATGTATTTTTAACCTGCAGACCATCGGAGGTAACATCATGAGCGCTAACCCCAAGTACGACCTGTGTAGCATTCTTGCAGCTGCTGAGTGCAACCTTCACATCATCTCCCAAGGTAGGAGTCCATTCAACGTACAGTTCTGTGCCAAAGTCGTGATTTCTCTCTGTTCTGTGTAAAAGTGAGACAGTAGGTTCAGTAGTTTGTGTACAAACACATGTAACTCCAGTCTAAACACAAAGAGAGTTTCATTCTAACCAGCTTTAAAGTCAATGTTCACCACCACCACCGTTATTCTTCAGCACAGCCTCAACTCTCTTAGACCAGCTCCTTTCTTTAAGTCAGGAACACTTCTCCAGACTTCTTGAAGGACGTCCCAAAGCTCTTCTTTGAGGTCGGCTGTTTTCCGTTCTCTGTGGAGATGATCTCACACTGCTTCTGAAACCGCTCAGGTACAGAGACTGGACTGAAAATGAGAGACAACAACACTGTCCTTCAGGAAGATCTGGAGAACTGCTCAGGTACAGAGACTGGACTGAACATGAGAGACAACAACACTGTCCTTCAGGAAGATCTGGAGAACTGCTCAGGTACAGAGACTGGACTGAAAATGAGAGACAACAACACGGTCCTTCAGGAAGATCTGGAGAACTGCTCAGGGACAGAGACTGGACTGAACATGAGAGACAAACACTTTGTCCTTCAGGAAGAACCAGAGAACTGTTCCTCAACAACACATTAAACATACAATAGAGCCTGGAAGCGGAATATAAAGGAATGTGGGAGGCTTTTAAACAGTGCGGTGTTATTCTTGTTCCTCAGGAAGACCTTTTTGTCCCATGGACGATTCTGCCGGGACGTTAATGCAAACACAGCTGGCTCAGCAGCTGCTTTTGTTCTTGTTCCCCGTTTACGGTTCAGTCTGTTCTCTCCTTTTAGTCGGGGTCCGGGAGATCTGTCTGAATGAGGAGTTCTTCACAGGCTTTGGGAGAACGGCTCTGCGGCCGGACGAGATTCTGCTGGCTATAGACATTCCACACTCCAAACCTGTGAGTCAGCTGAACAAAAACCCAGCCTAATACTAATCAAGCTCCCATTAAGTGCCTACAATCAGAATTACAAAGTGTCACATGACAGGAGATTGAAACGGGTCCTTGAGGTCCAGTTTTAGTACCTTTAATGCTGCTTGTCCCAGGAAAACGGGGGCAGACTTGTTAGTTTTAATGTGGAACGGGATAATAGGACGCCTGGGGTGTATAGAGACAGTCCAGCTTTCATACCTGCAGTAGAATATGTTGAACTGGTTCTCTTACAAAAGGGACTAAAGGTGTACCCTTGAGGGGACAACCCCAGTGAGACCTTGGATGGATGCTGAGAAATGTCTTTAATGTCTGTGGGTTCTCCCCACTCCCTGAGGTCACACTGTAATAGAACCTCTGATAGAAGGCTGTCCATGCCATATTCCTTTCTTATATCATCAGGAACCTCTAGATGATCCACCATGCTCCTCTGTGTGCTGAGCCGGAGCAATGGTGTTGACCAAATTTGGGATGTCTCAAAAACTAAGGCCTGTGTAACCTCTCTCACTGAACTAAGACTTTTATTATGAAGGTATTATTTACATCAAATATGAACTATTTCTGTCTGGACTTCTTTTTGAAAGAAGCACAACCAATCAGAACTGTGCTCCTTTACATATATGACTCTAAAAGGGGTGGCAACACTGGGAGCTGGTGAAACAGCACAGTGGTCCATCCTGTGTTTGGTCCATCCTGTGTTTGTGTTGGTTCTTTGGTTCCCTCCCACAGTCCAAAGACATGGAGTCTTGTGGACCAGAGATGCCGTTAGATATGAAGACAGGCGACCTGTCCTGGATGTTTCTCCAAATGAGCCCCTGTTTAGAAAAATGGTGTGGAAGGTTTTGCTTCACAAAATGGAGAAGAAAGTTGAGCAATATGGCGTCTTTAACGCAGATTACTGTTGCTAATGCCCGACGTGTCATCTTGTCCATCTCGTCCTGCAGTGGGAGTTTGTTTCAGCCTTCCGGCAGGCCCAGCGGAACGAGTTCGCCTTCTCCATAGTGAACGCAGGCATGAGGGTGGAGTTCAGGGACGAGTCCCCGGTGGTCCACAATCTAGACCTGTTTTACGGTGGAGTGGGACCAACGCTGGTCAAAGCCAGGAGACTCTGCAAGGAGCTGAGGGGAAGGTCTGTATTGTGTAGCCAAGTACCCTACCAGTAGACCACCGCCACACCCATTCAGCCATACCCATTCAGCCATACCCAGCACCCGGGGAGCAGTGCTGGGTACGGTACCTGGCTCAAGTGAACCTCAGGGCAAACTACTGATCTGGGATTTGAACTCACGACCTTTTGTCCCTCAATACTAGTCCACCGCTCCCAGTTTAGAACAGTTGCATTTCTTGAGGACCATGGGAACCTTGCTGTACACCTGCAGTTCCTTTGAAACCCCTCTAGATGGTGTCATTTTTTCACTCCTTCCAAAAGTTGTTCCTGATAATCACTCCCTCTGTCCATTAGACGCTGGGACCCAAAGCTTCTGGCCGAAGGAACGGAGATCCTGAGAGAGGAGATCTCTCTGAGCCCCGCTGCCCCCGGTGGCAGAGTGGAGTATCGCCGCACTTTGGTTCTCAGTTTTTTCTTTAAGTTCTACATGCAGGTGCTGCTGGAGCTGAGACTGAAGGTGTGTCCATTTATCTCTTTGTTGAGCATCATTCTGTAAAGAACGCAGAGTGAAATGTGTCGAATCCTCAAGAACAGGAACATTATTTTCAGTGATGGTAGTTAATAAGACTCGTTATTTTTTTCAATTTATGATTTCATGATTTTCTATTTTATTCACCTTCTGTGGTATAAAAATGCATAAAAATGTATTTAAACCTTTTGGGAACAACCAGAATAAAAGATCAATCATGTATACAAAGATGATCTTTTTACAGAAACGGATAAAGCTCCAGGTTTAAGCTCAACACTCATTTGATTAGAACATTATTTTAGATATAAGCTTTATTAGAAAGCTATTCTGGATATTCATTTTACAAGAACCTTATTTTCATATTCACTCAAACAGAAAATCCTGGTGATCCAGAATGTAATTATTTATATATATTTTTTGGTAAACATTCATATTCCAGTGTGTTTTCATCTTTGCAGAATCCTTTTCAGCTCTGTTTTTCTTTCTAATATTACATCAAATGTAACATTTTAACAGTTTCTTACTAATTGTTTTTAATTCCTTGCACAGTGATATTTTATTCCTTTTATGATTAATTTAAATTTACTGCCTCCATCTCACTGAAAGCAGTTCAAGCAGTAAAAAAGTGTAAAAAATGTAAATATCAAAGAGAAATGAAATATGTCGTTAAAGCAGAGCAGTGTGTTGATGCACTTTACAGTGTTTTTAAAACGATGGGTTTATTCGGAGCTTTGTCGTGTATTTCTGCAGGGAATAGCCGTCAGTGATTTACCTCCAGAGTACCTGAGTGCACTAAAGCATTATGGGACCAAGTTGCCGCAGGGACGCCAAACCTTCCAGGTTCGTGCAACATACATGCAGCAATCCTACACACAAAAATGCCACCCCATGTAACATAGCTGGTCTCATTACCATCTCCAACCCATATAACAAAGCTGGTCTCACTAACATCTCCAACCCATATAGCATAGCTGGTCTCACTACTGTCTCCAACACATATGGCATAGCTGGTCTCACTACTGCCTCTAACCCATATAACACAGCTGGTCTCACTGATATCTTCAACTTTTATAACATAGCTGGTCTCACTACTGTCTCCAATCTGTGTAATATAGGTGGTTTCACTACCGTCTCCAAACCATCTAACACAGCTGGTCTTGCTACTGTCTCCAACGTGTATGACATGGCTGATCTCACTATCGCCTCCAATCTGCATAATATAGCTGGTCACACTACTGTCTCCAACCTGTATAACATAGCTGGACCCACTACTGTCCTATTAACCTTCCCTTTCACTTTTGCTGTTCTCCGTCTGTCACAGATCACTCCTGTCACTCTTCTCCACTCTTCTCAAACTCCCTGCACTCTCTTCTTCTCCTCTCTTCTCCAATCACTGATATTTGAAACTGTTCCCCACTCTCACTATTCTCTGATCCTTGATTTACTCTCATCTTTTACTTTAAATGCATCCATCACTCCTGCTGCAGATCTCACCATTGTCAAACTGCCTTCATACACATCCTGAACTTCTCTCACATACTTCTCTGTAACTCCTAACTTGGTCAAACAGAACCACAACTCCTCTCTAAACACCCTGCCATCTGCTTTCTCCAAGTCCACAAAGACACAAAGACACAAAGCAACTCCTTCTGACCTTCTCTTTACTTCTCCATCAACATCCTCAGAGCAAACACTGTATCTGCAGAGCTCTTTCTCAGCATGAAATTCTTCTAAAATACACAATTATGCTTTGGGATCGTTTCAGAAATGTCAGTTATGCTATTTTAGGATTCAGCAATTGTTTTAAGACAAACTCAAGCCCTTAGAAAACACTTTTCTCATTTAATTGAGCACAGCTGGTGCCAGAGCTACAGCCCTTTGCCGACCCAGTAGGACATCCCAAAATGCACCAGGCTGCTCTACAGCAGGCCACCGGAGAAGCGCAGTACTACGACGACATCCCAGCAGCTAAAGGGGAACTTTTTTTGTCCATGGTGACGAGCAGCAGAGCCCATGCCAAAATCACGTGAGCTAAAGAATCAGTTACTACTATTAAAATATTATATTGAAGTTCAAAAAGAATTTTAACTTTAAATAATGATTTGAAATCTTGAAAAAACATCTACAGATGTTAGTTTTCTTTAAATGTGGAAATAAGAGAATGAGAATTAGCAAATAATGTTCTTCATTTTTATAAACTTTGCTTTAAAATAATTATTGGGAACCTATGACTGGAAGTTATTTAAGAAGTCTGAGGAACTTTCATTTTGACTTTCAAGGAGAAAACAGAACTTTGAAATAGTGAAAATCAATTAAAGATTCTCAAATTAAAAAAATAAATATAATTTTTGAAAAAAATCTAAAGAGAACTGTGGCAGAATTGCATTTAACCTTTAGCATATATTAACACTGCCAGACAAATCTTGCATCTGTATTTGGA
>JABMDN010024851.1:0-13735 GCA_017165825.1 Hepsetus odoe
AAAATGAGAGACAACAACACTGTCCTTCAGGAAGATCTGGAGAACTGTTCCTCAATGAGACATTAAACATACAAGTAAGTCTGCAAGAGAAATTTGAAGAAAGGTTTCAGCAAACAGACGGTACATCAGGAGTGATGGTCAAATGACATACACTAGAACCTTAATAAGGTCCAGAACCATTATTACACCAATAGATTCCCTTTGGGTGTGTACGCTAATTTTATGGGTGTATCTGGTTTAGCTATTGGTCTCACGTGGTGATTAGCAGTTATGACTGTTAGGCCACAGATCCAACAATCTGACTTGTTAAACACTTCTGCAGAACCATGTGCTGCTGCTGGAAAGGTGTTTCCCCTTAAACCAACATTGTGACTGACCATGTGGGCAACCTGTAAACACAAACACAAGAGATGGTTAAACATCATGGTTTTCTTTGTACACATACAGAGCTGTGTATTTATGTGTTTTTATCTTTTTTTTTTCCAAGTAAGTATGTGTGTCTTCTGGTCTTCTGGTCTTCTGGCTGGATGAAGTTTTTTTTTCTTCATTGCCCAGCAGTGAAGGCTACCAAGGGAGAGGTTGCTAGCACTTCAGATGAGAGCTTTCCTCTACGTCTGGATCAAAGTCTACAGTCTTGAAGTCCTGAAGACTGAGGATGATGAAGGCAATGGAATGTCCATCCGATGCCCATCAGTCAACAAATTTCTTGGTAAACTGCACCTGTGAAGTGTGTTCCTTGATCTGAGTCGATGTGACAGGGTAGGCCCCATCTTGGTATGAAATCCTTCACCAAGGTTTTTGCTGTGTGAGCAGCCTTTGCTTGTCGGTATGGTGATGCTTCTACACATCTTGAAAACTTGTCCACAATGACCAACACGTCTGAATATCCGTGACTTTTTGGTAATGTGATGTAATCAACCTGCAGATGCAGAAAGGGTCCCGGTGGTGCCGGAACCTTCAACATTGGGATTGGAGTTCCGGGTTCTGTGTTGTTTTTCTGACAGGTCATACACTGACCAGCAACTTGTTGTGCATGAGCACAAAACTGAGGGCTCCACCAGTGTTGGTTGAACTGATGAATCATTTGTTCAAGAGCAATGTGTCCAACAAAATGGATTTGCTGGGCAAGATTTGGGACTAGTGACGCTGGGGCTACTGGTTTCTGTGAATCTCCAAATCTCAAAACATTGTCTTGATAAAGTTTTGCACCCTTTTCCATGCAAGTCCATCTTTCTTTGGTTGGACTGTTCTGTTGCATGCTTTTGATGTCATCGAGTCAAGTCAAGTAGGTTTTTATTGACATACAGAATAATAGATTGTACATTCAGTACATTCATCTGACGGAGAGCCAGTGTTACAGAAGAAAGCAGCACATGTCGTTGGCTGTGTGAGTGAGCAGCAATGTTATGGTTGAAGTGTAGAGTGCAAAAACACAAAAAAAGTAATAAGTAATAGTAGTGGTAAGGTGATTAATAGTTCAGAAGTCTGATGGCCAGGGGAAGAAACTGTTTCCCAACCTGGAAGTGGAGGCCCGTATGTTGCGGAACCTTTTCCCAGATGTCAGGAGGGAGAAGAGAGTGTGGGAAGGGTGGGAGGGATCATCCACAATGCTGGTTGCTTTGCGGATGCAGCGAGTGGTGAAAATGTCCTGTACAGAGGGCAGAGAGATCCCGATGATCTTCTCAGCTGTTCTCACTACCCGTTTTAGGGACTTGCGGTCTAAGGCATTGCAGTTCCCGTACCAGGCAGTAATGCAGCTGCTCAGGATGCTCTCGATGG
This sequence comes from Hepsetus odoe, assembly GCA_017165825.1. Classification (NCBI taxonomy): domain Eukaryota; kingdom Metazoa; phylum Chordata; class Actinopteri; order Characiformes; family Hepsetidae; genus Hepsetus; species Hepsetus odoe. The sequence goes on from JABMDN010024851.1 coordinate 1,780, forward strand.
TTCCTCTGTAGAAGATGGTGAAGATGGGTGGTGAGATGATGGGCTTTCCTCAGTCTGCGCAAGAAGTAGAGATGCTGCTGTGCTTTCTTCATGTTGGTGTTGAGGGTCCACGTGAGGCTCGGTTAATTGAACACCAAGAAACTTGAGTTAGTGTTGTCCCGACGTGGTCTCCTGAAGTCAACAACCATCTCTTTAGTCTTGTTGATGTTTAGACACAGGTTGTTGATTCTACACCAGTTCGTCAGCTGTTCTATCTCCTCTCTGTAAGCTGCCTCATCTCCCCTGTCGATCAGACCCATGACAATTGTATCATCAGCGAATTTGATGATGTGGTTTGAGCTGTGCTTGGCTGCACAGTCATGGGTCATCAGTGTGAACAGCAGTGGGCTGAGTACTCTCAGTAGAGATCTTCTCACCTCAGCCATGGTCAAACAGAAACCCTGGTTGTGTGAAGGAGGGATTGTTTTCCTCATTTCCGTGTTGTTCACAGCATCAGACCATGCGTAGAAGTGGTTCAGCGTATCTGGGAGGGGGGAGTCTCCGTCACAGGCAAGTGGAGATGTCCTGCAGTTGGTGAGGGCCTGAATGCCCTGCCACATGCATCGTGTGTCACTGGTGTTTTTGAAGTGGTCATGGATTTTGTGCATGGATTCAGTCCAGCATGTTTTCCGCCTTCATTGCAAAATCCACATGTTGACTGACTTGAGATTTGCATGATTGAAATCTCCGGTGGCGATGAACAGTCCGTCCGGGTGGGAGTTTTGAAGCTCACTGATAACTCCATAAAGTTCAGCCACTGTGCTATTAGCGCTGGCGCTGGGTGGAATGCAGACCGCCATAATAAACACTGTGGAGAACTCCCTGGGCAGATAAAACGGTCTGCACCTGACTGTCAGGACCTCTAGCAATGTCGAACAATGACCAGTCCAGTCCAGTTTATTATCCAGGGAGCAGACATCGGAGAGGAGGACGGACGGGATAGCCGGTCGGCTAGCGTTAGCCTTTAGCTGAGCCCGGAACCCAGCACGCTTGCCGCATTTGTGTTTCCTCTCACACCGCTTCCGATGTCCTCTCAGTCGGCCAGGTACAACAGGCGATCTCGGGGACTGAAGGCCTGGTCTTCGCAGTACTTCCACATAGTAAGGAAGCTAAGGCTGAGATTCCTTCGAACAAAAAGACCAGGAAGAAGGCAGAGAAGAAGCAGCTCCGGGTTACTGGGAATGATGGAATAATCAGTGAACTGAAGTTCAAAGATTGGAACAAACACTTCAGGAATCTGAAAATGTGTGGCTGTCTGTTCTTGGCGAAGAAGACAGGCCAAAAATGTTCTTGCCGAGCAGTTCCAGGAAATGGAGGCTGAACTCACCGCCAAGGATCACAAGATTCTTGCACGGAACCAGGATATTGATGTTTTGAATGTAAAATTAAAGGATGCTAAACTGGCCCATTGTCAAGTCTCTGGAGACAGAATTAGAGGCTGAAGTGAGCAGAAACCAGTCTTGAGAAACTGGAGACTCTCTGGGTCCAATCTTTGGTGCTAAAGCCTGTTAAAAGTCTTTCATTTGACTACTTTCTTCATAAATAGACTTGCACATGAGGATCACAACTGTGGACGCTCTTACATATAACCGCCAAAAACTGCTAGAGCTCAGGAATCAGCTAGGACAGTCTTCCAGCGACTCTCCGAATAACGCTATGGGAGCTGGACGTGCTGTGAAGACCAGGCTTTCAGTCCTCGAGATCGCCTACAGAACCACATCATCAAACTTGCTGATGATACAACCGTGGTGGGTATGATCAGCGGTGGAGACGAGGCAGCTTACAGAGAGGAGATACAAGAGCTGACGGACTGGTGCAGAACCAACAACCTGTCTCTGAACAGGTTGAGATGGTTGTTGACTTCAGAAGACCACGTTGGGACCACGTCTTAGACCGCAAGTCCCTACAACGGGTAGTGAGAACAGCTGAGAAGATCATCGGGGTCTCTCTGCCCTCTGTACAGGACATTTTCACCACTCGCTGCATCTGCAAAGCAACCAGCATTGTGGATGATCCCTCTCACCCGTCCCACACTCTCTTCTCCCTCCTGCCATCTGGAAGAAGGTTCCACAGCATACGGGCCTCCACTTCCAGGATGAGAAACAGTTTCTTCCCCATGGCCATCAGACTTCTAAACTGCTAATATCTTCACACTTATTCATCTATATCTATCTACATCTATTTATTTTTTCTTGCACTCTGCACTTTACTCGTAACGCTGCTCTGTTATACTTTGTTGCTCCGTTACACTGTCACACTGTCCAACAACCTGGGCTGCTTTGTTCTATAACACTGCAGCCCTCTTATGGATGAATGTACTGTCTGTTGCGCTGTCTGTTGTCTGCACTTGTCTTGCTTTGTCTTGTGTATTATGTTGTGTCTTCTGTTGTCTTGTGTTTTATGTTGTGTCTGATGTTGTCTTATGTGTAGCCCCAGGGTCCTGGGGGAACGTTATTTCATTATTTTCTGTGTATATGACTGAAATGACAATAAAATCCTACTTGACTTGACTTGACTGAAGTGGCCACTACACAAGTATGCCCAAGGTGTCTCCAGTATGCCCAAGGTGTCTCCAGTATGCCCAAGGTGAGAAGTGAATTAGCCCAAAGATGGTGTGTGATAAAATACCTTATGTTTATGTATGCTCTGATGTAACAAACTGCTTTTGTCTGTCTGAGGAATACCTCTGTGGCAACACAGAATACCTCTGTGGCAACCTCTGACGCCGGGGCCCTCCTATGAGTGTGGTCAATGATGGTAATGAAGCACACCTGCGCCTTTACGAGCTCAGGTGTGCTTCACTGGGGATGCTATTTAGGCCCGATGAGTCAGAACAGAGCGCAGCTCATGCACAAGGCAAAACCTTAAGTTAATGGTGGTTATTCTAGTTCCTTGTGTTTTGTTTGTTTACCATGGTTAGTAAAGTTATGGCCTGGATCCCTGGATCAGTGCAGATGTTCTTCCTGCACCACGCCACCGTTACAGTACCTGACCATTGTTCAGGCAAATAATTGTAAGCTGTGTTACCACAAACGTACATAGTCCCATTCACAGTGGGAGCATCATCTGAAAAATATGCAGTTTCTAAACAGTTAGTAAACAGTACAGAACGCTCATTCAAACATCCTGTGACAGACGGTACATCAGGTGTGATAGTCGAATGACATACACTGGTACCTAAATAAGGTCCAGACCCATTGTTGTGCCAACAAATATTCCCTTTGGGTGTGTATGCTAATTTTATGGGTGTATCTGGTTAAGATATTGTTTTTTTGTGCAGATTAGCGGTTATGACTCTTAGGCCACAGATCAGTTTCACCTTAAACCAACATCTTGACTGATCTCGAGGGCAACCTGTAAATACAAACACAAGAGAAGGTTAAACATCATGGTTTTCTTTGTACACATACAGATCTGTGTGGTATTTATGTGTTTTTCTCCTTTTTTTTTCCAAGTAAGTGTGTGTGTGTGAACAAGTTCACTGTCTTCTGGTCTTCTGGCTGGTTGAAGTCTTTTTTTCTTCGTTGCCCAGCAGTGAAGGCCACTAAGGAAGAGGTTGCTGGCACTTCACATGAGAGCTTTCCTCTACTTCTGGATCAAGTCTACAGTCTTGAAGACTGAGGATGATGAGGGCAATGGAATGTCCATTCGATGCCCATCAGTCAACAAATTTCTTGGCAAACTGCACCTGTGAAGTGTGTTCCTTGATCTGAGTCGATAAGTCTGAGGTTTTTGCTGTGTGAGCAGCCGTTGCTTGTTGGTATTGTGATGCTTTTACACATGTTGTCCACAATGACCAACACGTCTGAATATCCGTGACTTTTTGGTAATGTGATGTAATCAACTTACAGTGCAGAAAGGGTCCCGGCGGATTGGAGTTCCGGGTCCTGTGTTGTTTTCCTGACAAGTCATGCATTGACCAACAACTTGTTGTGCATGAGCACGAAACTGAGGACTCCACCAGTGTTGGTTGAACTGATGAATCATTTGTTTAAGACCAATGTGTCCAACAGAATGGATTTGCTGTGTGAAATAGGGGTGGCGATGGTCTAGTGGTGGGTACTTGCCTATGGTCCTCTGGATCAAGAGGTCCCAGGTTTGAATCCCACCTCCAGCACTACCGCCACTGGGTCCCTGAGCAAGACCCTTAACCCTGAGTTGCTCCAGGGGGACTGTCCCTGTAATTAGGATGTGGAAGTCGCTCTGGATAAGAGCGTCTGCTAAATGCCATAAATGTAAATGTAAATATGGGACTAATGATGCTGGGGCCACTGTTCTCTGTGAATCTCCAAATCTTGTCTTGATGAAGTTTCACACCCTTTTCCATCCAAGTCCATCGTTCTTCAGCTGGACTGTTGTGTTGCATGTCTTTGATGTCTTCCATGTGTTTGTAGATTGCTCTGACACTCGCTTCGGCCTTCATGTTGGGTTCACCTTTCTCTGCAGCGATTACGCAATCTCATCAGCGAGAGCATTTCCTCAGCTTTCCATTGTGTCACTTCTGGTGTGTGCTTTGCACTTCATGATCAACACTTCTTTTAAGAGTTAAACTACGTGTAACAGTTCTTCCACAAGTTCTCCATTTTCACTGGAGTTCCTGCTGCTGTTAAAAACCCTCTTTATTTCCACAGTCGTCCAAAATCGTGGACAACACCAAAAGCGTATCTTGAATCTGTGTAGATGTTTGCTGTTTGATTTTCAGCCAGTTTGCAGGCTTCAATGAGAGCTTTCAATTCTGCCTGTTGAGCGGATGTCCCTTTTGACATGCTTCCGCAGGCCAAAACATCTGTTTCTGTTGTCACTGCCTGTAACAGTGGCGGGCAGTGTGAAGGGCGCCAACGCAGAGCCAGTAGTGAAAACGTAACTTTATTAACATAAACTAAAAATACAAAAGCAACAGGTGCCACCATTAACTAAGGCAGAGCCTTGTTAATGAACCGCGCTCTGTTCTAACTCACTGGGGCTTAAATAGCAGCCCAAAAGAAGCACACCGGTGTCTGAACAAGCCCAGGTGTGCTCAGTCAGAACAGAGCGCCATCTGTCGTGCCTGGCCGGAACCACGGGCACGACAGACCGTGATAGTAGCCCCCCCCCAAAAAAAACGCAACTCCCGAGGCGTCAAAACAACCGACCCGGACCTCAGGGGGGAGGCTAAACAAAAACCCAGTTAAACTGGAACAGTCCCCTTTATGGGGCATCCGGCCAGGCCCACAAACACCTAAATTTCAACAAAAAGGGGCTTCTGGCCAGTTATGTTCAGGGATCCTGGCAGTGGTGAGGGGTATCCCAGCATTTCAGTCCATATCTTTGTAACCAAGCCCCTTTGGTATTTGTGTTTAGCCGTACATTCTTTTGGCGTCTTTCTGCTGTCCCATGTTTCCTCTGTCACCTGTTTCTTGGACTCTGTAGTGGGGCTTCCGGTGGACTCATCTGATTGGTTTGAGAGCCTTGTCTGGTCATCACCTGAAAAACAGCCAAATACAGGAGAATCTCTGTGGTTAGGAGGGGAAGAGTTAGTTACCCCGTGCGTGCTTTGCCTCCGGTCTTGGTCCTTCTCGCTTGTCATGACTATTGTTTCGTCATCTGAGGTGTGGCGTTTCTCATCTTCATAAACAGGCTGCAAGTACTGAGAAGACTGATTGAGTGGATGTGTTATGGGCATGGTAGCTGGAGTTAGCGTGGCTGGTAAAGCACAATTCCCCTCTGGAACAATCAGGTGCTGATTGGAGCTTAGTTGTAGTGTTGTGTTAACTGGGATGATATTCACACGGGCATTTAGCAGGAGGTTCGGGGGAAGAACAGCTTGCGTGAAGACTCTTTTGGGTGCACTGGCAGCAATAAAGGAAAGGTATCCCTCCACTGCTGCATTGAACGCTGTTGCTCTCCTCTGGTACTGCTGGCCTCTGGGAGGCCTGGGTAACTGTGTGCTTCCCTCTCTAAGAGGCATGATGACTTGTGCTTTGCTTGTACTGACCTTACCCTTGGCAACATGGGTTACTCACTCCTCTCTTCTGAACAGGAGGGGGTTCGACTAATTCCGGAGCCTCTGGTTTCTATGGGTCCTCCACAGGCACATCAGGTTGTTCTGCTGGATTGTCATCACCGGTAGCTCCCACAAAGCCTCTGGATCCCACAAAGCCTCCTCCTCTGGATCACTCACTGAAAGGTTAAGGTCAAGGAATTGAGTACCGCTGAGGAACTAGACTCGATTTCTGTGACTTTACTTACTGAATTCACTAAAACAAGGGAAGAGATCCAGGGAGGGCCGTCTCTTCCAGAAATTATGCCTGAGGTATCTGTGGACAGGATCTCCACCGAGGCTTTCTCTGTCCGTGTTCCGAATCAGTAATCAATGCGAGTGATTTCAGAAGAGACTTAATTATGGGTACCTCTACCGACCAATTGGTTGCATGGAACTTCCTTGTCGCTCTCCCCGACTCGCCAACGGGGTCCCATGAGGAATGGCCCGACCCACTGGACCCACTGGACCCACTTGGCCTGAAAGAGTCTAAAAAAGAGCTAAACATGGAAGAATCGTTCTTGGCCCTGTGACACTCTGCCCTAGGTGCCTGCAGGGTGAATCTCATGGAGTCCAGGTTCTCAGAAACGCAGCGGATACTGAGTTTTTTGTCCATAATCAAACATACAAAATTGTGCATTACCTGCCCTCCTTGACCATCTCTGGATGGGTCTTGCAGCTCAGTGGGTTTACTGGTCTCTCTCCTGGCTTTTCCCAGTTCTGCCTGCAGAGCAACGTTTTGGTCTTGCACCTGTTTCAGCTCTGCCCTGGTCTGATTCAGCTGTTCCTCCATAGCGGCTACTTTAGCTTCTAACTTCTCCTGACTGGTCCTGACTCTCCTCGTTGCCTGGCATGTGGTTTGGTCCCTCTGTTCATCCGTTCCCTCCAGCCTCTCTCTTTGGTTCCCCATCACAGCTTGCAGCTTTCCTCTGGAGCTTTCCTCTTGCTTTTCTGAATTCACTGCTCTTGCCGTTGAGCTCACCTTTGTCTTGAGCTAGAGCTTTTTTTCCTGTTTCCATCTCCCTCTTACAAATGGACAAGAGTCCTTTGGTCCTCTCACTCACCTTTACCCTTAATGTAGCTCGGGATCCGGGGTGGGACCGAGTGGGAGCAGTGACGTCACATTCTTCAGATGGCGCTCAAGCTCCTTGGCCGTGGCCGTCGGCGTCCGTCGCACCCATTCCTCACCCTTCAAATGCTCGCGGAGGTCCAGAGCAGCTGCTTCCGTCTTCCAGGCCTTTATCAGCTGCAGCGTCTGCTCAACGTTCGCTGCCGTCCACAACGCACGCTCCTGCTCACCCTCATGGCTCGCGACGTCCAGGTACTGGCGGTTCATTCTGTAACAGTGGCGGGCAGTGTGAAGGACGCCAACGCAGAGCCAGTAGTGAAAACGTAACTTTATTAACATAAACTAACATACAAAACCAAAAGTGCCACCATTAAGTGTAAGGCAGAGCCTTGTTAATGAACCGTGCTCTGTTCTGACACACTGGGGCTTAAATAGCAGCCCCAATGAAGCACACCTGTGTCTAAACTGTGTCTAATCAGTTTCTGTGTCTGTTGGGAGTAGGGTTGCAGGATTGGACCGATTTGCTTTTTCAATGAGAATATTAGATGATTCCAGAACGGTGGACCATTTTGCCCATTGAGCAGCTGTGACTTGTGATGCTCGACTCAAGGTTAGCAGAGTATGGACAGCATGTGGACATTTGACCTCCAGTGTTTGATCCAACACCAGGCTGGAAACTGTGTTGATGACCAAATATGTTGCTTGAACTGCTCAAAGACACGGACCCCATCCAAGGCCACATTTGGTCTCTGCAAGGGCCAATGGGTCTCTGCACCACCATGATCTTGTGAAAGCACTGCTGTCATGTATCCATCTCTTTCATGGACATTCAGTGTGAAAGGTTGTCTTGTGTCTGGAATTCCCAGAGCTGGTGCTTGACAGAGCGCCTTTTTCAAATTCTGGAAAGCTTGGATTTCTTCTTGGTTCATCTCGATCGAATCGGTTAAATCCTTCCGTCCTTTCAGCAGGTCGTGCAAAGGATGTGCGATTTCTGTGTATGAATCAACCCATGCTTGTTGTAGTTGCACAATCCCTAGAAGGAGCGCAATTCCTTGGTTGTTTTTGTCTCGTTTGCTGTCTTGACCGCTTATGTTTGATCCTGCGTGATTTCTCATTTAAATTGGTTACAAGAATGCTTAAATCTTCGCCACATACTCTTTTCTAGATTTGTCTTGAAGAGGAGGGAGTTTACCTTTTATTTCTATTTTCACACAGCAGTTATCCTCAACTCAGATGCAGATTAAGTATATGTATAAACAGCTCTTGTATATGGATATCTTTCAGTTGTGTTGTCTTCCAATTGCTTTTCCTGTCCATTCCTTGAGCAAATGCTGTTCGTGACGCCAACTATTGGATTCTCCGATTGAGAACCGAGGTTTGAAGAGTCAGTGATGAGGTGAAGAGGGTTTGAAGCTAGACAGGTTTATTAACAGAAGAGTAACAAAGTTCTTACAGGTTGTTCAAGAGAACGGTCAGTGTTTCTCTCTCTCTGTCGAATCCTCTCAGCTTTGCACAGTTCAGAGTGTGACTTTTTATCTATCCCCCCGGGAGCTCCAAGGCCTCTGGTGGAGATACCTAATCTAAGATTATGACCTTGTTTGGGTGTTTTTGATGTGCAAAGAAAGTGTTACTCAGAGAAGAACAGAGAAAATAGAGGTGCAGTTGGTCAACTATGTGGCAGGGAGAAGAAAGAAGGATATAGAAATAGAGGATACAAATATATGAGTAAAATAATATGAATAAGAATTCATAAGAGTAAGTCCTCAGAATTCATTCAGAACTGAATTACTGCAGTTACTGCTCTGTTTCAGACCTTCTCAGACAGAACATCTAATAAAACAGAAACCAGAATAAAAGGAGACCAAACCAGGATCCTGAGCAGGTGTTCAGATGTTGGCTGATCTCGTAATGTCCAGTTTTAAGAGCTCAGGTTTGTAATAATCATGGAGTGAAACGGATAACGTCCAAGAGGAAGGACTGGAGTCCAGAAGACAGGATTGTTTTTCATTATTATTACTATCACTGGTCTCATCACCATCCTCCACCCATACAACATAGCTGGTCTCAGTACCGTCTAAATAATATTTATTATCAATACAGCAGAAGAACAACAACTTCCCCAGAAAGACCATCAGATGCCTTCTTAAAAACAATGCTGACCAAGAAAAGAGCAAGCAAGGTCACATCTTGAACCCAAACCATAACCTGTTCTGCGCAAATTAGGAAGTGTCTGAATAAAGATTCATTTGTCTTTCTCTCCGAAGCAGACGAGTGTACAAGAGTCCAGAGACCAGAGCCCAAACTTTTCTGGAGTGAGACAGTGTGAATGGAACTGAGTGAGTCTAATTCAGATCAGGCTTTAATGAGAGGATCAACATGTTTGTCAGTTTTTGTGGTCAAACAGCCAAAGACACAGGTCTGATCTTCATGCTGATGGACTTCAGGGAATAATCATGACCCTTCCAGCGGTACCACTCAACTCCTGTGGCAAAGTAGGTCCCGTCTTGTCCCCACAGGTACAAGCCATTCGGATTTGCGTAGTTGCTGGGGCGGTACCAAAACGCTCCTCGAAATATCTTTGCACAGTTGATTCCTGAGTCAGAGTCTTGGTCTTTATCGAAGGTGGAGAACATCTGGCCGTTGTGTGGACTCAGAGAGTCACCTGTGAGGAAGAGGACCCATTTAACCCAAAGAGAAAAAAGTAGTGATGGAGCAAAAGTGCATATTATCTGAGGGTCACTCAGATCCACTTTAAAAAAGTGACCCCTGATCGATGGATTATAACAGGTGTTAATTATCTGTACAGTCATACAGTCCTCTCTGCAAATTCTACTCCTGCAGTGGGTGTTTCAGCAAATGGTCAGTGAATGTAGAAATGCAGTGATCTCCACAATTACTGGCACTGGAAAACCTGAGTAAAGAGGATGGGTTAAAAATATCCACCTTGTGCTATATAATCATTATTTTAGGCCAAAAGATAATGTCATATTCAGAGTGGAGGAGTGTGGAAGAGAGTGCAGACAGATTGGACTGGGTGGAGAAAAGTGAAAGTGACTATTTTTGTCATTGTGAAACATAGCACACCACAACGAAATACAACCTCTGCATTTCACCAAACATCCAGCATGGGGCAACTATTTACAGGGGAGCAGTGATGGAGATGGTACCTTGCTCAAGAGTACCTCACATAAGGATACCTCTGGGCAACCTACTGGTCTGGGATTCGAACCCACAATCCTCCAATCTGGAGGCCAAATCCCTAACCACTAGGCCACCGCTGCCCCAGAAGAGTGACAGGAGTGATCTGTGACAGATGGGAACCAGTAAGAGTGAAAGAGAAGGTTTACAGAACTGTAGTGAGACTGGCTATGTTATAAGGGTTGGAGACGGTAATGAAACTGATTTTGTTATATGGGTTTGAGACAGTGGTTAAAAGAAAGGAGGCGGAGCTGGAAGTGTCAGAGTTAAAGATGCTGAGATTTTTACTGGGAGGGACGAGGATGGACAGAATTAGAAATGAGAATATTAGAGGGACAGCTCAGGACGTTGCACATTTTGTTAGAGAAGCGAGACCATATTGGTTTGGACATGTCCAGAGGAGACAAGGAGGATATCAGGAGAAGGATGTTAAGGTATTGCTAAGGAACTACCAGGAAAGAGGAGAAAAGGAAGGACAAAGAGGAGACTTATGAATGTGATGAGGGAGGACATGCAGAGGACAGGGAGACATGGAGATGGACGATGAAATTCTAGCTATAATTCATGACTTCCTGATGATCTGGGGTACAAATATGAGGTGGCACTGAGACCAAAGTCCCTTCATCCACCAGGAAGAACAAAGAAACCAAACAATGGACGAATGTGATGAGCTTCAAAATCAAGGAATGGTTATAAAAACAGAAAGAAAAGGTCCTTTCAACTGATAACTGGACTTGTTTTTACTGAAAATAATAATTTATTGAGGGATGAGTTTTACTCTGAAGAATGTGAGATGAAGCTACTTTAACAGAAGGGGTGTCAGCAATTGTTGAAGGAACTTAACATAAAGTCATAGTTGTAAGAAACGACACATCAAACAGCACTGGTTCACTTTCACTTTTCACTTTTTCACTGACCTGCCCCTCCATCGCTGAAGCCACTCACGTGCAGAGTGTAACCGAAGCTCTCGGGATCCACCAAGAAAGAAGAGTACTGAGCGAAAACCCTCCCTCCTTCCCAGTCCTCCATCTCCACTCTCAGCTCATATTTCTTCCGTAGAGTCAGATGGAAGAGGTTCTCCAACCCTGAAGACCAACACACAGCTGATGAGCAGTATCAGAAGAACGGATTTAATAACAAATGATTATCCTCTTCTTTCTATCCAGCTTCTGAAAAGAGGTTTATGGTTTCGTGGACTATGAACATCAAAAATATGGATTCATCTCAAAGCTGTGGCACAAACAAGTCTCTGAGATGAAGCAGAGTCAATTGGAGCGGATCTTCTTCACTCACCCAGCCAATATTCTCCATCTGCGAAGCCGAAGCCTCTATTGTAGTGATCCCACCCTCTGTAGAAATTCACGCTGCCGTCCATCCTCCTCTGAAACACCTGGGAGGAGAAAAGGGAGAATAACAGAGGTTCAAACAAGAACAACAAAAAATATCACACATTATATTTGACTTTTGCAATTCTGAGTGATGGGGAGAGGGAGGACCACCATACACACACACAGAGAGAGAGGACAGTTCTACTGAGTGATGAGGGAGAGGGAGGACCACCATACACACACACACACAGAGAGGACAGTTCTACTGAGTGATGGGGGAGAGGGAGGACCACCCTACACACC
>JABMDN010024853.1:0-13735 GCA_017165825.1 Hepsetus odoe
AAAATGAGAGACAACAACACTGTCCTTCAGGAAGATCTGGAGAACTGTTCCTCAATGAGACATTAAACATACAAGTAAGTCTGCAAGAGAAATTTGAAGAAAGGTTTCAGCAAACAGACGGTACATCAGGAGTGATGGTCAAATGACATACACTAGAACCTTAATAAGGTCCAGAACCATTATTACACCAATAGATTCCCTTTGGGTGTGTACGCTAATTTTATGGGTGTATCTGGTTTAGCTATTGGTCTCACGTGGTGATTAGCAGTTATGACTGTTAGGCCACAGATCCAACAATCTGACTTGTTAAACACTTCTGCAGAACCATGTGCTGCTGCTGGAAAGGTGTTTCCCCTTAAACCAACATTGTGACTGACCACGTGGGCAACCTGTAAACACAAACACAAGAGATGGTTAAACATCATGGTTTTCTTTGTACACATACAGAGCTGTGTATTTATGTGTTTTTATCTTTTTTTTTTCCAAGTAAGTATGTGTGTCTTCTGGTCTTCTGGTCTTCTGGCTGGATGAAGTTTTTTTTTCTTCATTGCCCAGCAGTGAAGGCTACCAAGGGAGAGGTTGCTAGCACTTCAGATGAGAGCTTTCCTCTACGTCTGGATCAAAGTCTACAGTCTTGAAGTCCTGAAGACTGAGGATGATGAAGGCAATGGAATGTCCATCCGATGCCCATCAGTCAACAAATTTCTTGGTAAACTGCACCTGTGAAGTGTGTTCCTTGATCTGAGTCGATGTGACAGGGTAGGCCCCATCTTGGTATGAAATCCTTCACCAAGGTTTTTGCTGTGTGAGCAGCCTTTGCTTGTCGGTATGGTGATGCTTCTACACATCTTGAAAACTTGTCCACAATGACCAACACGTCTGAATATCCGTGACTTTTTGGTAATGTGATGTAATCAACCTGCAGATGCAGAAAGGGTCCCGGTGGTGCCGGAACCTTCAACATTGGGATTGGAGTTCCGGGTTCTGTGTTGTTTTTCTGACAGGTCATACACTGACCAGCAACTTGTTGTGCATGAGCACAAAACTGAGGGCTCCACCAGTGTTGGTTGAACTGATGAATCATTTGTTCAAGAGCAATGTGTCCAACAAAATGGATTTGCTGGGCAAGATTTGGGACTAGTGACGCTGGGGCTACTGGTTTCTGTGAATCTCCAAATCTCAAAACATTGTCTTGATAAAGTTTTGCACCCTTTTCCATGCAAGTCCATCTTTCTTTGGTTGGACTGTTCTGTTGCATGCTTTTGATGTCATCGAGTCAAGTCAAGTAGGTTTTTATTGACATACAGAATAATAGATTGTACATTCAGTACATTCATCTGACGGAGAGCCAGTGTTACAGAAGAAAGCAGCACATGTCGTTGGCTGTGTGAGTGAGCAGCAATGTTATGGTTGAAGTGTAGAGTGCAAAAACACAAAAAAAGTAATAAGTAATAGTAGTGGTAAGGTGATTAATAGTTCAGAAGTCTGATGGCCAGGGGAAGAAACTGTTTCCCAACCTGGAAGTGGAGGCCCGTATGTTGCGGAACCTTTTCCCAGATGTCAGGAGGGAGAAGAGAGTGTGGGAAGGGTGGGAGGGATCATCCACAATGCTGGTTGCTTTGCGGATGCAGCGAGTGGTGAAAATGTCCTGTACAGAGGGCAGAGAGATCCCGATGATCTTCTCAGCTGTTCTCACTACCCGTTTTAGGGACTTGCGGTCTAAGGCATTGCAGTTCCCGTACCAGGCAGTAATGCAGCTGCTCAGGATGCTCTCGATGGTTCCTCTGTAGAAGATGGTGAAGATGGGTGGTGAGATGATGGGCTTTCCTCAGTCTGCGCAAGAAGTAGAGATGCTGCTGTGCTTTCTTCATGTTGGTGTTGAGGGTCCACGTGAGGCTCGGTTAATTGAACACCAAGAAACTTGAGTTAGTGTTGTCCCGACGTGGTCTCCTGAAGTCAACAACCATCTCTTTAGTCTTGTTGATGTTTAGACACAGGTTGTTGATTCTACACCAGTTCGTCAGCTGTTCTATCTCCTCTCTGTAAGCTGCCTCATCTCCCCTGTCGATCAGACCCATGACAATTGTATCATCAGCGAATTTGATGATGTGGTTTGAGCTGTGCTTGGCTGCACAGTCATGGGTCATCAGTGTGAACAGCAGTGGGCTGAGTACTCTCAGTAGAGATCTTCTCACCTCAGCCATGGTCAAACAGAAACCCTGGTTGTGTGAAGGAGGGATTGTTTTCCTCATTTCCGTGTTGTTCACAGCATCAGACCATGCGTAGAAGTGGTTCAGCGTATCTGGGAGGGGGGAGTCTCCGTCACAGGCAAGTGGAGATGTCCTGCAGTTGGTGAGGGCCTGAATGCCCTGCCACATGCATCGTGTGTCACTGGTGTTTTTGAAGTGGTCATGGATTTTGTGCATGGATTCAGTCCAGCATGTTTTCCGCCTTCATTGCAAAATCCACATGTTGACTGACTTGAGATTTGCATGATTGAAATCTCCGGTGGCGATGAACAGTCCGTCCGGGTGGGAGTTTTGAAGCTCACTGATAACTCCATAAAGTTCAGCCACTGTGCTATTAGCGCTGGCGCTGGGTGGAATGCAGACCGCCATAATAAACACTGTGGAGAACTCCCTGGGCAGATAAAACGGTCTGCACCTGACTGTCAGGACCTCTAGCAATGTCGAACAATGACCAGTCCAGTCCAGTTTATTATCCAGGGAGCAGACATCGGAGAGGAGGACGGACGGGATAGCCGGTCGGCTAGCGTTAGCCTTTAGCTGAGCCCGGAACCCAGCACGCTTGCCGCATTTGTGTTTCCTCTCACACCGCTTCCGATGTCCTCTCAGTCGGCCAGGTACAACAGGCGATCTCGGGGACTGAAGGCCTGGTCTTCGCAGTACTTCCACATAGTAAGGAAGCTAAGGCTGAGATTCCTTCGAACAAAAAGACCAGGAAGAAGGCAGAGAAGAAGCAGCTCCGGGTTACTGGGAATGATGGAATAATCAGTGAACTGAAGTTCAAAGATTGGAACAAACACTTCAGGAATCTGAAAATGTGTGGCTGTCTGTTCTTGGCGAAGAAGACAGGCCAAAAATGTTCTTGCCGAGCAGTTCCAGGAAATGGAGGCTGAACTCACCGCCAAGGATCACAAGATTCTTGCACGGAACCAGGATATTGATGTTTTGAATGTAAAATTAAAGGATGCTAAACTGGCCCATTGTCAAGTCTCTGGAGACAGAATTAGAGGCTGAAGTGAGCAGAAACCAGTCTTGAGAAACTGGAGACTCTCTGGGTCCAATCTTTGGTGCTAAAGCCTGTTAAAAGTCTTTCATTTGACTACTTTCTTCATAAATAGACTTGCACATGAGGATCACAACTGTGGACGCTCTTACATATAACCGCCAAAAACTGCTAGAGCTCAGGAATCAGCTAGGACAGTCTTCCAGCGACTCTCCGAATAACGCTATGGGAGCTGGACGTGCTGTGAAGACCAGGCTTTCAGTCCTCGAGATCGCCTACAGAACCACATCATCAAACTTGCTGATGATACAACCGTGGTGGGTATGATCAGCGGTGGAGACGAGGCAGCTTACAGAGAGGAGATACAAGAGCTGACGGACTGGTGCAGAACCAACAACCTGTCTCTGAACAGGTTGAGATGGTTGTTGACTTCAGAAGACCACGTTGGGACCACGTCTTAGACCGCAAGTCCCTACAACGGGTAGTGAGAACAGCTGAGAAGATCATCGGGGTCTCTCTGCCCTCTGTACAGGACATTTTCACCACTCGCTGCATCTGCAAAGCAACCAGCATTGTGGATGATCCCTCTCACCCGTCCCACACTCTCTTCTCCCTCCTGCCATCTGGAAGAAGGTTCCACAGCATACGGGCCTCCACTTCCAGGATGAGAAACAGTTTCTTCCCCATGGCCATCAGACTTCTAAACTGCTAATATCTTCACACTTATTCATCTATATCTATCTACATCTATTTATTTTTTCTTGCACTCTGCACTTTACTCGTAACGCTGCTCTGTTATACTTTGTTGCTCCGTTACACTGTCACACTGTCCAACAACCTGGGCTGCTTTGTTCTATAACACTGCAGCCCTCTTATGGATGAATGTACTGTCTGTTGCGCTGTCTGTTGTCTGCACTTGTCTTGCTTTGTCTTGTGTATTATGTTGTGTCTTCTGTTGTCTTGTGTTTTATGTTGTGTCTGATGTTGTCTTATGTGTAGCCCCAGGGTCCTGGGGGAACGTTATTTCATTATTTTCTGTGTATATGACTGAAATGACAATAAAATCCTACTTGACTTGACTTGACTGAAGTGGCCACTACACAAGTATGCCCAAGGTGTCTCCAGTATGCCCAAGGTGTCTCCAGTATGCCCAAGGTGAGAAGTGAATTAGCCCAAAGATGGTGTGTGATAAAATACCTTATGTTTATGTATGCTCTGATGTAACAAACTGCTTTTGTCTGTCTGAGGAATACCTCTGTGGCAACACAGAATACCTCTGTGGCAACCTCTGACGCCGGGGCCCTCCTATGAGTGTGGTCAATGATGGTAATGAAGCACACCTGCGCCTTTACGAGCTCAGGTGTGCTTCACTGGGGATGCTATTTAGGCCCGATGAGTCAGAACAGAGCGCAGCTCATGCACAAGGCAAAACCTTAAGTTAATGGTGGTTATTCTAGTTCCTTGTGTTTTGTTTGTTTACCATGGTTAGTAAAGTTATGGCCTGGATCCCTGGATCAGTGCAGATGTTCTTCCTGCACCACGCCACCGTTACAGTACCTGACCATTGTTCAGGCAAATAATTGTAAGCTGTGTTACCACAAACGTACATAGTCCCATTCACAGTGGGAGCATCATCTGAAAAATATGCAGTTTCTAAACAGTTAGTAAACAGTACAGAACGCTCATTCAAACATCCTGTGACAGACGGTACATCAGGTGTGATAGTCGAATGACATACACTGGTACCTAAATAAGGTCCAGACCCATTGTTGTGCCAACAAATATTCCCTTTGGGTGTGTATGCTAATTTTATGGGTGTATCTGGTTAAGATATTGTTTTTTTGTGCAGATTAGCGGTTATGACTCTTAGGCCACAGATCAGTTTCACCTTAAACCAACATCTTGACTGATCTCGAGGGCAACCTGTAAATACAAACACAAGAGAAGGTTAAACATCATGGTTTTCTTTGTACACATACAGATCTGTGTGGTATTTATGTGTTTTTCTCCTTTTTTTTTCCAAGTAAGTGTGTGTGTGTGAACAAGTTCACTGTCTTCTGGTCTTCTGGCTGGTTGAAGTCTTTTTTTCTTCGTTGCCCAGCAGTGAAGGCCACTAAGGAAGAGGTTGCTGGCACTTCACATGAGAGCTTTCCTCTACTTCTGGATCAAGTCTACAGTCTTGAAGACTGAGGATGATGAGGGCAATGGAATGTCCATTCGATGCCCATCAGTCAACAAATTTCTTGGCAAACTGCACCTGTGAAGTGTGTTCCTTGATCTGAGTCGATAAGTCTGAGGTTTTTGCTGTGTGAGCAGCCGTTGCTTGTTGGTATTGTGATGCTTTTACACATGTTGTCCACAATGACCAACACGTCTGAATATCCGTGACTTTTTGGTAATGTGATGTAATCAACTTACAGTGCAGAAAGGGTCCCGGCGGATTGGAGTTCCGGGTCCTGTGTTGTTTTCCTGACAAGTCATGCATTGACCAACAACTTGTTGTGCATGAGCACGAAACTGAGGACTCCACCAGTGTTGGTTGAACTGATGAATCATTTGTTTAAGACCAATGTGTCCAACAGAATGGATTTGCTGTGTGAAATAGGGGTGGCGATGGTCTAGTGGTGGGTACTTGCCTATGGTCCTCTGGATCAAGAGGTCCCAGGTTTGAATCCCACCTCCAGCACTACCGCCACTGGGTCCCTGAGCAAGACCCTTAACCCTGAGTTGCTCCAGGGGGACTGTCCCTGTAATTAGGATGTGGAAGTCGCTCTGGATAAGAGCGTCTGCTAAATGCCATAAATGTAAATGTAAATATGGGACTAATGATGCTGGGGCCACTGTTCTCTGTGAATCTCCAAATCTTGTCTTGATGAAGTTTCACACCCTTTTCCATCCAAGTCCATCGTTCTTCAGCTGGACTGTTGTGTTGCATGTCTTTGATGTCTTCCATGTGTTTGTAGATTGCTCTGACACTCGCTTCGGCCTTCATGTTGGGTTCACCTTTCTCTGCAGCGATTACGCAATCTCATCAGCGAGAGCATTTCCTCAGCTTTCCATTGTGTCACTTCTGGTGTGTGCTTTGCACTTCATGATCAACACTTCTTTTAAGAGTTAAACTACGTGTAACAGTTCTTCCACAAGTTCTCCATTTTCACTGGAGTTCCTGCTGCTGTTAAAAACCCTCTTTATTTCCACAGTCGTCCAAAATCGTGGACAACACCAAAAGCGTATCTTGAATCTGTGTAGATGTTTGCTGTTTGATTTTCAGCCAGTTTGCAGGCTTCAATGAGAGCTTTCAATTCTGCCTGTTGAGCGGATGTCCCTTTTGACATGCTTCCGCAGGCCAAAACATCTGTTTCTGTTGTCACTGCCTGTAACAGTGGCGGGCAGTGTGAAGGGCGCCAACGCAGAGCCAGTAGTGAAAACGTAACTTTATTAACATAAACTAAAAATACAAAAGCAACAGGTGCCACCATTAACTAAGGCAGAGCCTTGTTAATGAACCGCGCTCTGTTCTAACTCACTGGGGCTTAAATAGCAGCCCAAAAGAAGCACACCGGTGTCTGAACAAGCCCAGGTGTGCTCAGTCAGAACAGAGCGCCATCTGTCGTGCCTGGCCGGAACCACGGGCACGACAGACCGTGATAGTAGCCCCCCCCCAAAAAAAACGCAACTCCCGAGGCGTCAAAACAACCGACCCGGACCTCAGGGGGGAGGCTAAACAAAAACCCAGTTAAACTGGAACAGTCCCCTTTATGGGGCATCCGGCCAGGCCCACAAACACCTAAATTTCAACAAAAAGGGGCTTCTGGCCAGTTATGTTCAGGGATCCTGGCAGTGGTGAGGGGTATCCCAGCATTTCAGTCCATATCTTTGTAACCAAGCCCCTTTGGTATTTGTGTTTAGCCGTACATTCTTTTGGCGTCTTTCTGCTGTCCCATGTTTCCTCTGTCACCTGTTTCTTGGACTCTGTAGTGGGGCTTCCGGTGGACTCATCTGATTGGTTTGAGAGCCTTGTCTGGTCATCACCTGAAAAACAGCCAAATACAGGAGAATCTCTGTGGTTAGGAGGGGAAGAGTTAGTTACCCCGTGCGTGCTTTGCCTCCGGTCTTGGTCCTTCTCGCTTGTCATGACTATTGTTTCGTCATCTGAGGTGTGGCGTTTCTCATCTTCATAAACAGGCTGCAAGTACTGAGAAGACTGATTGAGTGGATGTGTTATGGGCATGGTAGCTGGAGTTAGCGTGGCTGGTAAAGCACAATTCCCCTCTGGAACAATCAGGTGCTGATTGGAGCTTAGTTGTAGTGTTGTGTTAACTGGGATGATATTCACACGGGCATTTAGCAGGAGGTTCGGGGGAAGAACAGCTTGCGTGAAGACTCTTTTGGGTGCACTGGCAGCAATAAAGGAAAGGTATCCCTCCACTGCTGCATTGAACGCTGTTGCTCTCCTCTGGTACTGCTGGCCTCTGGGAGGCCTGGGTAACTGTGTGCTTCCCTCTCTAAGAGGCATGATGACTTGTGCTTTGCTTGTACTGACCTTACCCTTGGCAACATGGGTTACTCACTCCTCTCTTCTGAACAGGAGGGGGTTCGACTAATTCCGGAGCCTCTGGTTTCTATGGGTCCTCCACAGGCACATCAGGTTGTTCTGCTGGATTGTCATCACCGGTAGCTCCCACAAAGCCTCTGGATCCCACAAAGCCTCCTCCTCTGGATCACTCACTGAAAGGTTAAGGTCAAGGAATTGAGTACCGCTGAGGAACTAGACTCGATTTCTGTGACTTTACTTACTGAATTCACTAAAACAAGGGAAGAGATCCAGGGAGGGCCGTCTCTTCCAGAAATTATGCCTGAGGTATCTGTGGACAGGATCTCCACCGAGGCTTTCTCTGTCCGTGTTCCGAATCAGTAATCAATGCGAGTGATTTCAGAAGAGACTTAATTATGGGTACCTCTACCGACCAATTGGTTGCATGGAACTTCCTTGTCGCTCTCCCCGACTCGCCAACGGGGTCCCATGAGGAATGGCCCGACCCACTGGACCCACTGGACCCACTTGGCCTGAAAGAGTCTAAAAAAGAGCTAAACATGGAAGAATCGTTCTTGGCCCTGTGACACTCTGCCCTAGGTGCCTGCAGGGTGAATCTCATGGAGTCCAGGTTCTCAGAAACGCAGCGGATACTGAGTTTTTTGTCCATAATCAAACATACAAAATTGTGCATTACCTGCCCTCCTTGACCATCTCTGGATGGGTCTTGCAGCTCAGTGGGTTTACTGGTCTCTCTCCTGGCTTTTCCCAGTTCTGCCTGCAGAGCAACGTTTTGGTCTTGCACCTGTTTCAGCTCTGCCCTGGTCTGATTCAGCTGTTCCTCCATAGCGGCTACTTTAGCTTCTAACTTCTCCTGACTGGTCCTGACTCTCCTCGTTGCCTGGCATGTGGTTTGGTCCCTCTGTTCATCCGTTCCCTCCAGCCTCTCTCTTTGGTTCCCCATCACAGCTTGCAGCTTTCCTCTGGAGCTTTCCTCTTGCTTTTCTGAATTCACTGCTCTTGCCGTTGAGCTCACCTTTGTCTTGAGCTAGAGCTTTTTTTCCTGTTTCCATCTCCCTCTTACAAATGGACAAGAGTCCTTTGGTCCTCTCACTCACCTTTACCCTTAATGTAGCTCGGGATCCGGGGTGGGACCGAGTGGGAGCAGTGACGTCACATTCTTCAGATGGCGCTCAAGCTCCTTGGCCGTGGCCGTCGGCGTCCGTCGCACCCATTCCTCACCCTTCAAATGCTCGCGGAGGTCCAGAGCAGCTGCTTCCGTCTTCCAGGCCTTTATCAGCTGCAGCGTCTGCTCAACGTTCGCTGCCGTCCACAACGCACGCTCCTGCTCACCCTCATGGCTCGTGACGTCCAGGTACTGGCGGTTCATTCTGTAACAGTGGCGGGCAGTGTGAAGGACGCCAACGCAGAGCCAGTAGTGAAAACGTAACTTTATTAACATAAACTAACATACAAAACCAAAAGTGCCACCATTAAGTGTAAGGCAGAGCCTTGTTAATGAACCGTGCTCTGTTCTGACACACTGGGGCTTAAATAGCAGCCCCAATGAAGCACACCTGTGTCTAAACTGTGTCTAATCAGTTTCTGTGTCTGTTGGGAGTAGGGTTGCAGGATTGGACCGATTTGCTTTTTCAATGAGAATATTAGATGATTCCAGAACGGTGGACCATTTTGCCCATTGAGCAGCTGTGACTTGTGATGCTCGACTCAAGGTTAGCAGAGTATGGACAGCATGTGGACATTTGACCTCCAGTGTTTGATCCAACACCAGGCTGGAAACTGTGTTGATGACCAAATATGTTGCTTGAACTGCTCAAAGACACGGACCCCATCCAAGGCCACATTTGGTCTCTGCAAGGGCCAATGGGTCTCTGCACCACCATGATCTTGTGAAAGCACTGCTGTCATGTATCCATCTCTTTCATGGACATTCAGTGTGAAAGGTTGTCTTGTGTCTGGAATTCCCAGAGCTGGTGCTTGACAGAGCGCCTTTTTCAAATTCTGGAAAGCTTGGATTTCTTCTTGGTTCATCTCGATCGAATCGGTTAAATCCTTCCGTCCTTTCAGCAGGTCGTGCAAAGGATGTGCGATTTCTGTGTATGAATCAACCCATGCTTGTTGTAGTTGCACAATCCCTAGAAGGAGCGCAATTCCTTGGTTGTTTTTGTCTCGTTTGCTGTCTTGACCGCTTATGTTTGATCCTGCGTGATTTCTCATTTAAATTGGTTACAAGAATGCTTAAATCTTCGCCACATACTCTTTTCTAGATTTGTCTTGAAGAGGAGGGAGTTTACCTTTTATTTCTATTTTCACACAGCAGTTATCCTCAACTCAGATGCAGATTAAGTATATGTATAAACAGCTCTTGTATATGGATATCTTTCAGTTGTGTTGTCTTCCAATTGCTTTTCCTGTCCATTCCTTGAGCAAATGCTGTTCGTGACGCCAACTATTGGATTCTCCGATTGAGAACCGAGGTTTGAAGAGTCAGTGATGAGGTGAAGAGGGTTTGAAGCTAGACAGGTTTATTAACAGAAGAGTAACAAAGTTCTTACAGGTTGTTCAAGAGAACGGTCAGTGTTTCTCTCTCTCTGTCGAATCCTCTCAGCTTTGCACAGTTCAGAGTGTGACTTTTTATCTATCCCCCCGGGAGCTCCAAGGCCTCTGGTGGAGATACCTAATCTAAGATTATGACCTTGTTTGGGTGTTTTTGATGTGCAAAGAAAGTGTTACTCAGAGAAGAACAGAGAAAATAGAGGTGCAGTTGGTCAACTATGTGGCAGGGAGAAGAAAGAAGGATACAGAAATAGAGGATACAAATATATGAGTAAAATAATATGAATAAGAATTCATAAGAATAAGTCCTCAGAATTCATTCAGAACTGAATTACTGCAGTTACTGCTCTGTTTCAGACCTTCTCAGACAGAACATCTAATAAAACAGAAACCAGAATAAAAGGAGACCAAACCAGGATCCTGAGCAGGTGTTCAGATGTTGGCTGATCTCGTAATGTCCAGTTTTAAGAGCTCAGGTTTGTAATAATCATGGAGTGAAACGGATAACGTCCAAGAGGAAGGACTGGAGTCCAGAAGACAGGATTGTTTTTCATTATTATTACTATCACTGGTCAAATCACCATCCTCCACCCATACAACATAGCTGGTCTCAGTACCGTCTAAATAATATTTATTATCAATACAGCAGAAGAACAACAACTTCCCCAGAAAGACCATCAGATGCCTTCTTAAAAACAATGCTGACCAAGAAAAGAGCAAGCAAGGTCACATCTTGAACCCAAACCATAACCTGTTCTGCACAAATTAGGAAGTGTCTGAATAAAGATTCATTTGTCTTTCTCTCCGAAGCAGACGAGTGTACAAGAGTCCAGAGACCAGAGCCCAAACTTTTCTGGAGTGAGACAGTGTGAATGGAACTGAGTGAGTCTAATTCAGATCAGGCTTTAATGAGAGGATCAACATGTTTGTCAGTTTTTGTGGTCAAACAGCCAAAGACACAGGTCTGATCTTCATGCTGATGGACTTCAGGGAATAATCATGACCCTTCCAGCGGTACCACTCAACTCCTGTGGCAAAGTAGGTCCCGTCTTGTCCCCACAGGTACAAGCCATTCGGATTTGCGTAGTTGCTGGGGCGGTACCAAAACGCTCCTCGAAATATCTTTGCACAGTTGATTCCTGAGTCAGAGTCTTGGTCTTTATCGAAGGTGGAGAACATCTGGCTGTTGTGTGGACTCAGAGAGTCACCTGTGAGGAAGAGGACCCATTTAACCCAAAGAGAAAAAAGTAGTGATGGAGCAAAAGTGCATATTATCTGAGGGTCACTGAGATCCACTTTAAAAAAGTGACCCCTGATCGATGGATTATAACAGGTGTTAATTATCTGTACAGTCATACAGTCCTCTCTGCAAATTCTACTCCTGCAGTGGGTGTTTCAGCAAATGGTCAGTGAATGTAGAAATGCAGTGATCTCCACAATTACTGGCACTGGAAAACCTGAGTAAAGAGGATGGGTTAAAAATATCCACCTTGTGCTATATAATCATTATTTTAGGCCAAAAGATAATGTCATATTCAGAGTGGAGGAGTGTGGAAGAGAGTGCAGACAGATTGGACTGGGTGGAGAAAAGTGAAAGTGACTATTTTTGTCATTGTGAAACATAGCACACCACAACGAAATACAACCTCTGCATTTCACCAAACATCCAGCATGGGGCAACTATTTACAGGGGAGCAGTGATGGAGATGGTACCTTGCTCAAGAGTACCTCACATAAGGATACCTCTGGGCAACCTACTGGTCTGGGATTCGAACCCACAATCCTCCAATCTGGAGGCCAAATCCCTAACCACTAGGCCACCGCTGCCCCAGAAGAGTGACAGGAGTGATCTGTGACAGATGGGAACCAGTAAGAGTGAAAGAGAAGGTTTACAGAACTGTAGTGAGACTGGCTATGTTATAAGGGTTGGAGATGGTAATGAAACTGATTTTGTTATATGGGTTTGAGACAGTGGTTAAAAGAAAGGAGGCGGAGCTGGAAGTGTCAGAGTTAAAGATGCTGAGATTTTTACTGGGAGGGACGAGGATGGACAGAATTAGAAATGAGAATATTAGAGGGACAGCTCAGGACGTTGCACATTTTGTTAGAGAAGCGAGACCATATTGGTTTGGACATGTCCAGAGGAGACAAGGAGGATATCAGGAGAAGGATGTTAAGGTATTGCTAAGGAACTACCAGGAAAGAGGAGAAAAGGAAGGACAAAGAGGAGACTTATGAATGTGATGAGGGAGGACATGCAGAGGACAGGGAGACATGGAGATGGACGATGAAATTCTAGCTATAATTCATGACTTCCTGATGATCTGGGGTACAAATATGAGGTGGCACTGAGACCAAAGTCCCTTCATCCACCAGGAAGAACAAAGAAACCAAACAATGGACGAATGTGATGAGCTTCAAAATCAAGGAATGGTTATAAAAACAGAAAGAAAAGGTCCTTTCAACTGATAACTGGACTTGTTTTTACTGAAAATAATAATTTATTGAGGGATGAGTTTTACTCTGAAGAATGTGAGATGAAGCTACTTTAACAGAAGGGGTGCCAGCAATTGTTGAAGGAACTTAACATAAAGTCATAGTTGTAAGAAACGACACATCAAACAGCACTGGTTCACTTTCACTTTTCACTTTTTCACTGACCTGCCCCTCCATCGCTGAAGCCACTCACGTGCAGAGTGTAACCGAAGCTCTCGGGATCCACCAAGAAAGAAGAGTACTGAGCGAAAACCCTCCCTCCTTCCCAGTCCTCCATCTCCACTCTCAGCTCATATTTCTTCCGTAGAGTCAGATGGAAGAGGTTCTCCAACCCTGAAGACCAACACACAGCTGATGAGCAGTATCAGAAGAACGGATTTAATAACAAATGATTATCCTCTTCTTTCTATCCAGCTTCTGAAAAGAGGTTTATGGTTTCGTGGACTATGAACATCAAAAATATGGATTCATCTCAAAGCTGTGGCACAAACAAGTCTCTGAGATGAAGCAGAGTCAATTGGAGCGGATCTTCTTCACTCACCCAGCCAATATTCTCCATCTGCGAAGCCGAAGCCTCTATTGTAGTGATCCCACCCTCTGTAGAAATTCACGCTGCCGTCCATCCTCCTCTGAAACACCTGGGAGGAGAAAAGGGAGAATAACAGAGGTTCAAACAAGAACAACAAAAAATATCACACATTATATTTGACTTTTGCAATTCTGAGTGATGGGGAGAGGGAGGACCACCATACACACACACAGAGAGAGAGGACAGTTCTACTGAGTGATGAGGGAGAGGGAGGACCACCATACACACACACACACAGAGAGGACAGTTCTACTGAGTGATGGGGGAGAGGGAGGACCACCCTACACACC
>JABMDN010024858.1:0-12406 GCA_017165825.1 Hepsetus odoe
ACACACAGACACTCAGAGACACTCAGAGACACACAGAGACACACAGAGACACTCAGAGACACTCAGAGACACTCAGAGACATGGGGAGCTTCACTGGGGGACTGAAGATACTCAGATTTGGGACGTCCGGTTCCGTCCACCACCACTGGAGAGAAATACTGAATTAAAGGCACTCTGGAAGAGATGACACTGAACTGTGGGAGATGTTTTGATGTTCTAATGATCAGCTGTAATATTTCTTGCTGATTTTATGGTTGATCGTATACGGACTGATACGCCCACCACTCTGAAGGAAGACTGAGCCCCGGTTTCTTCACTTGAACACTTTGTTCAGATCATCAAGGGCTTGTTCAGTTGTTGTGTGCTAAAGTGGAGCAGCGTTCGAGAACTTTAGAGAACCTCAGTGGATCTGATGCCTCTGAGCAGCTTTGTTTTCTTCTTACTTATTTATTCGTTGTTGGGCTGATGTTTTTGGATTGTAGAGGAACGACGGAGATCAGTCATTGATAAAAAAGGGGGAAGCTCTGAAAGCTGCTACTGTCTGTACTGTACACTAAACTCTTTTCCCTCCACCGCACACGTTTATCTTTCATTTTCATTTTCATATCAGAACAAAAAAAAACGCAAAAAAGTCACTAGAAATGTCAATAAAAGTTACAGCACATTTTAGAGACGCACTCTGCTGTTGGCCTGGACGAGGGGCAGAGTTCTGCTGTAAAAGTGAAAGTGTCGGGAGGTGTAGAAGTGACTGTTATGGATGACCGGTACTCGTTCCTGTGCTGGAGTGTTCAAATAAATGTACTTTCTCATTTTACCTCATTATTAAGCTTATAAGAAATAAATCTAAGTTCTATGCAAGTTATTTTTTTTTCCAGTGCAGGTAGATTTAGTCCTCGCATCTGCATTTCTGCAAAAACGTTGTTTTTAACGGCAGATCTGTTCCAGAAAAATCAGCCCACAGATCCCAGACTGACGCAGAATTCCAGAATATGGACTCCCTGCACATGAAAACGAAATAAATGTCCATTTCCAGCCAAACATCAAATGGAGCAAAAAGCTATTCAGATGTTAATAGTTGGAAATAAATGAAGCATCGTTAAAGTTCTGCTTGTGTTGATATTTTTACAGTAAAATTTTGTGAAAATGTTTCTGGAATGAAGCTGAAATTGTTTGCTGCTGAAAGAGAAGCTGAGCTTTTAAAGATGCTTTACGTGCTTTAGAATTAAAGCAGCTGTGATTGGCTGATTGGACAGAATTAGAAGAGGATGAGGTGAAAGTGACTGTTGAATAGATAGTTATCAGGAAGGCACATTATTTAGTGTTTAATTGGGAATATATGATTCTGTAAAGATTTTTATGTTACCTGTACAGAATGCCTGTATAAAGATACCGCATGTATTTTAAAGTTTTATAAAGAGGAACGTATATAAAGAGATAAATCTACACCTCTAAGTAACAGCATGTCCTGTGGTTGGAGAAATTCTGTATGAACCTGTATTTTGGGAAACACTTGAAAAAAACGTGGCTCTTTAATGTGGAAGGAGAAGCTCTGCAGTGCATTTTTGTGCCTTTTCTATGTATTTAATCTCGACAATCTTCAAAAGCTTGTGTCCAAACAAAAGAACAATAAATTCAAGTGTTTGAGGACGTGTTTTTGTGCTTGCGTTTTTTTTTTTAAATGAGCTCCTGATGCATGTGAGAAAATGTAAAATAGTTTCTGACCCATTCTAGTCAAAAAGAACTCCGGTCACAAACGCTTCTGCTGCATCTCCTCCTTTTTCCAAAGTGGAGTGAACCGTTATCCACATCGCTGAGGCCAAACATCATGTCTTCCAACAGTCTACAAGGCCAAATCTGTTGCCCTGAAATATTTCTTAAAAAATAACTTACAAATCTACTCCACATTTCAGACACAGACCTGCTGGTTTCTGACCAGATGTTCTCCACACTCTGTCAGTCATTATGAACACAACCAAGCACATCCTCTGTATTTAACACACACACACACACACACACACACACACACCGTCCAGCAGGGGGCAGACATATCCAGCACCCAGGGAGCAGTGCTAAAGAAACTGAACTGACAACGAAGGGGTAGATATCAGTGGGATGGTCCCTGTTAAGGTACAACTTCAGTACCTTTAGTTAATGTTCACAACTTCCAGGCTTTCCATTTTATTCGTCTACTTTACAGTTATTCAAGGATCAGCTCTGAGCCCGTTCTTGTTTGCAGTAGTGATGGACAGGGTGACGGACGAGGTGAGACAGGAGTCTCCGTGGACGATGATGTTTCTGACGATATTGTGATCTGCAGTGAGAGTAGGGAGCAGCTTGAGGAGAACCTGGAGTGGAGATCTGCTCTAGAGAGGAGAGGAATGAAAGTGAGTAGGGCAAAGACAGAATACATGAGTGTGAATGAAGGAAATGAAGGGAGGAAAGTGGAGTGGTGAGGATGGCGGGAGTAGAGGAGGTGAAGGTGGAGTTTAAATAGTTAAAGATGCTGAGATGTTCGTTGGGTGTGACGAGGATGGACAGGATTAGAAATGAGTGTATTAGAAGGACAGATCAGGTTGGACGTTTTGGAGACAAAGTTAGAGAAGCAAGGTTGCGCTGGTGTGGACGTGTCCAGAGGAGAGACGAGGAGTATATCAGGAGGAGGATGTTGAAGATGGAGCTGCCAGGAAAGAGGAGAAGAGGAAGACCAAAGAGGAGGTTTATGGACGTGGAGAGAGAGGACATGCAGGTGGTCGGTTTGAAGGAGGAAGATGCAGAGGACCGGAAGAAATGGAAATGGATGATCCGCTTTGGCGACTCCTAAACGGGAGCAGCCGAAAGAAGAAGACTTTGCTAAGTTATGAAAAGGCACAAATCTGTCCCCTTTCTCCTGAACAAGCACATCTCAAATAAAAAACTGGTCCTCAAGGAGCCTGTTGCACCTTTGAGTGAACATTTACACTGTTTATACCTTCAACCAAAAAAAACGTACCTTTCTTTCTGAAGGTAAAGGGGTGCAGTGTTTTGGTGCCTTGTTGACTGGAGGCTGTCAATCCTAGAGATCCACAAGAATAACAGTTGTTTCTATCTAAACCTAACAATGAAAATGTTGGAGAGACTTGGCCAATTTTGTACTTCTTTATTCATCTTTGTTCTGAAATTTTGTAATCAGGACTGAATAACTGAAGTGTTCAGGATTCATGACTTTAGTTTGTTTTCTTGTAGGCTTCAGTCCCAAGCGAGCCCCTGCTCTCCCCAACGGATTATCGAACCAAGGCCCCATTCTCTGAGAAAGAGATGTTCCACATCCTTCCCAAGCTGCAGGCCAAACGGGCTGACTTCCTCACGGTCATGCTGACAGGAAGTCTTCATCAGCGTCGTGCCTTCGCCACACCCCCGGACACCCAGGATGAAGGACCTAGGGATGATGATGTGACCAAGAGCGAATCTGATAGTGGGGAGAGTGAGAAAAGCACAGAGCAAAGCCAAGATGGAGCTCCTTCCACCTTACTCGCTGATGACCCTCAGAAGGGACCCAAAGACCTTGGCTCAGTGGCGGAAGTTGACCCTGACCAAGAGGATATCTCCAAAACACTCATTCTATTCTCTCCAGGAGATTTGAGAAAGTCCCCAAATTCTGGGGAAGTAGCTGACACAAACCAGGCAGCAGCTACTTCAGAAGTTCTGCAGACTGAGAAAGGTGCTGAGAAAGTTGTTGTGGACTCTCACCTTCTAGAGAGTAACCGGCCAGAACAAGAACCCTCAGAGATCCCATCTACGACAGCAGAGCAGGTGAAATCCATTTTAATCCAACAGAAGTGTAACCCACCAGTTGTCACTCTGGTCACAAACGCTTCTGCTGCATCTCCTCTTTTTACCAAAGTGGAGCAAACCTTTATCCACATCGCTGAGACCACACATCTCAACATCATGTCTTCCAACACTCTGCAGGCCCAAGACTGTTTCCCTGAAGTGTCCCCGATTACAAAAGAAGTAACACAGAACAGTTTCGTCACTCCTGATCAAGAAGGACCAGTAGGCGTCCAGTCTGAGATCTCCTCTCAGACCCCCACAGAGGAACCTCAAGTCCTTACTGTACTTGATGGCACTGTACCTGGACAGATCTGCAGGGAAGATTTACACTTCCCTCCTGTTTCATTAGGGTCTCAGGAATCCATCCAAGGAGACCAGCCAAGCAAAGAGAGCCAGGAATTTAAAATGAATCAGCCCAAAAAAGATTTCCAGCAGGGCATTTCAGAAGATGATAAAGAAAAAAAAATAGTGAAACATTTGGTATCAGATCAGCCAAGAATCAGGAGCCGCATTCCCATCTTGGTGCCAGAGGAGGACACTGGCATGGACCGGTTACTTTCCACCCAAGAACGGATACGGAAAAAGGCCAAGCAGCAAGATCTGGCTAGACTGATTGTTGAAAGGCAGAGACGAGATCGCTGGATGAGGCTAAACTCCAGGACGTCCTCATCGCTGTCATCTGGGGATGAGCCCAGAAGAGCCTCGGAGACTCTGTCCACTGCTGGCTCAGAGGAGGACACTCATCAGTCAGATGACTCCCTCAACAAAATCAAAAAGGAAGTTGTAGATCCAGGGCGTGATGGATGGCGAAGCCGGATTCCTCGACCAGTTACCCCAATCAAGAGACCTTCTGCTAAGATCTTAGCGGCTGTTCCTTCCTCTTTATCTTTGCCAGGAACCAGCACAATGAAAACAGCACAGACTTCTAGCAATGGGTGAGTTTCTTCTAATGAACGATTTTGATTCATTTGATTTTCTCTGACTTTAGATGGTACTTAATGCCGTTAATTCACCTGAATTTGACCGGAACTTTGCAAGTACAAGATACAAAAAGCCAGTTTATTGGGTGTAAATCACACTGTGGAGTCATATTTCAGAACTTTAGTGGAATTTTTAGGAGAGCTGGATAAACTAGAATCAGACCATGAGACTCCAAAGCTCGGCAGGGTAGTGTGTCTCCAGGCGGGGAGTTTGAAATGTGAGAGAACAGTGGAACTGATGTAGAGCCCCTAGGAATACTTGCACCCAGGGTTAGGGTTAGGGTAGTTATGGGGGTAAGTGTCTCCCCCATGAGCACTTCAGCCATGGATGCTGGAACAAGAAAACCTTTGTTCAGCAACAATTCCCACACTTTTCATGCCTGTCCTGGAGACTGAACTGGGCAAGAAGACACTGGTTTTATTGCCAAGAGGTCCTTAAATTATAAACCTATTTTCAAATATTATCGAATTACTGCACAAGGCACAGAAATCTGTATAACACCCCTCTTCCAAACTTCTCAAACCCACGTCTTCTTCATTTTCTCCTTTCCTTTTCGTTCAGGCCGAAAATCCTGAAGTCAGGAACGGGTGTCACTGGAGGTCCCCATGCGAGATCCAAGTCTACGCTGTCCCACTCCACTCAGCCTGGAGGAAGTCCTAGAATGCCACTGCGCTGCCTTTTCACCACGACCCGCCGCAGTGTAAGCGCCGCCCAGTGCACTTTCACCACCTCCCGGATGGCCAGCCCCTCCCCCCAGCGCCTGGCTCTCCGAACTGCGGCTATTGAGCCTCGGAGAGCCGCCTGCACCGCTCCGGCACTTTCCGTACGGCCCAGGACTACCACAGTCCCCCAAACACACACTGGCCCACAGGGCAGGAACCGAACCAAAGCCCCCAGCGCCACTAAGACTGCCACGAGGGTGAAAAAAAGCACAAGTGACGGCACGACTGCAGCTAGATAATACATTGTGACTGCCGGTTGGATTGATTTCTTTGACTTCAAAGTGTTGCCTCAAAAAAAGCAATCCTCCCATTAATCTGTGATTGAGCTTCCATACTTACCGACGACCTGCTACACATTTCAAGTGTCCACCGCACCAGAACATTCTGCATTTTGCACAGAAAGCTGTATTTCTGCATCGGGCTGAACATTTTCTTTCGACCCCAAGCTTCCAAACTAGAGTCCATCATCTTTAGCCAACATGGTGCTACTTGCTGTGTCTGTGTTTTGTATTTTTTTTTATCTGGTTTTAGGAAAACGACCCAGGTTCAGTCTGACATCAGGACATCAGACAATTGTCCACTAAACCCGCTCACATAAGTCCTCCATCCACCGAGACATCTTCCGTTACTTTCCTTCTTTAGTTCAAACACAGCCGCTACAAGGCCAGAACTTAAGTACAAAATACAA
The DNA here is from genome assembly GCA_017165825.1 of Hepsetus odoe. Classification (NCBI taxonomy): domain Eukaryota; kingdom Metazoa; phylum Chordata; class Actinopteri; order Characiformes; family Hepsetidae; genus Hepsetus; species Hepsetus odoe. Next base: position 6,202 of record JABMDN010024858.1, read on the forward strand.
GTACTTTTAAGTACTTTTGTTCCTTTTTACAGTTACAGTGTCACTGTTGCCAAGTCTGGTAAATACAAGCTTTATATTTATGATCTTTAAAAAAGCACTGAGCTACACTGATTGGCTCACAAGTTTAATTACACTCTGATTGGCTCCCACCTGCTACACTGTGATTGGCTCACACACTTCAGCTTCATTCTGACTGGCTCTAATCCTTCAGTTGTGCTCTAATTGTTTGTCGCCCTTAAGCTACACTCAAAGTGAAAAGGTGAAAGTGACTATTCTTGTCATTGTGAAACACAGAACAGCAAAACACAATGAAATTCAACTTCTGTGTTTCACCCACACACATATATGCTGCAGGGGGCAGCTATTGAAAGCACCTGGGGAGCAGTGATGGGGACGGTACCTTGCTCAAGGGAACCTCAGGGCAACCTACTGGTGAGGGAATTGAACCCACAATCTTCTGATAGGGGCAACTCCCTAAACACTAGGCCACCACTGCCCTGTCATACACTGTGATTGGCTCTCAGACTTCAGCTACACTGATTGGCCCTGACACTTCAGGTAGTCTCCGATTGGCTTTCACAGTTCAGCTTTACTCTAATTAGATCTCACCCTTCAGCTACACTGTGACTGATTGTTATAATATATCTTCACTCTGATTGGCTTCCACCCTCGAGGTTTACTCTGGCTCTGACCATTCAGATACACTGTGATTGGTTCTCAAACTTCAGTTTTATTCAGATTGATTATAATATTTCAGCTTCACACTGATTGGCTCTTACACTTCATGTACACACCTGATTGGAGTGTGTGTGATTTAAACAGTTAGCAGCATGCTAATTGGAGGGGTATAGTGTTAAGTAAAAACTCCAAACCCGTCTGGGCTGATAGACTGAATTAAGGTTGGGGGTCATGAGTTTTATTTTTCTAAAAGCATCATTTTAAATGAAGACGTGAGTTAGCAGTGTCCTCGGCTCTCGCTGTGGCTCAAGTGTTAATGAGCATGTCTTCATGTTTTTGATCACTTTTGGTGTTTCATTGTGTACAGACTGTTTGTCTGAAGTATTTCTCTTTATAGATCTTTATTTTTATTTGGCCAAAGAAAACATGATTTGGTTCTGATTTCGTTCAGTAAATATATTTATGGAGCTCTATAAGACTCTGTTCTTTGGTACACATAGAAAAAAAATAAAAATAGAAAAATATTTAACAGCATCTTCCAGAGAGAGAGAGAACAGTTCTACTGAGTGATGGGGGAGAGGGAGGACCGCCCTACACACCCAGAGAGAGAGAGAACAGTTCTACTGAGTGATGGGGGAGAGGGAGGACCGCCCTACACACCCAGAGAGAGAGAGGACAGTTCTACTGAGTGATGGGGGAGAGGGAGGACCACCCTACACACCCAGAGAGAGAGAGGGGACAGTTGTATAGACTGTCCTGTCTTGGTTAATTAGATGCTATGCTCAGCTGATCATTAAAGGGCACCTCAGTTCAGTTCCATTTCATCAGACCTAAAAACATTATCACTGTATAATCCAGTGTGTTACACTCACTCACATGATTACAGTGAGAGTGAGTGTGTGTTAGTGTGTGTATGTGTGTGTGTGTGTGTTATCAGTATCAGGATCACACTCCCTGCAATTTAGATTCCTGTATCTAAGTCACCCAGAAGTCAGTTTAATTTCTGTTGGCCTTTTTTCTGTTTAACTGTTCTTCACAAAGCAGTTTAGCAGAATCTGGTTTGAGCCCCAAGTGAGTAAACTGAAGACGACAGAGACAGAACTCCCCGAAGCAGGAGGAAGGAACCTTGGGAGGAACCAAGACCCAATGGGGGTACCTGTCCTCCTCTAACCCTAACCCAAGGAAGGAAAGAGAAAGAGTTTATAAATGAACAGATGAGATCAGTGACGTGTGAGCTCCAGTAAAAGAGTCCGTTCGTGTCTGTAGTCGGAAGGTCGGTGAGCCAATAGCGGTGGTTCTTTTTGAGGGGGCGGAGCTTCAGTTCATCTTAGTGACAGCAGCTCCTGCAGATGATCCAGTCTGATGGAGCTGAGCTGGAGTTCAGGTGAGGAGACAAATCTGATGATGGTAGTTTCATCACCTCGGTGGAGAAGCTGGTATGGAGTTCAGGAACCTTCACGGTGATTGATGGATGGCTGGGAGGCCTTTCCTTTCCACTAATGCCTAAGCTGTCCACCGTACAGGTGGTGGACAGGCGTCCATCTCAGAGAGAGGCATTAGTTCTGTTTTGAAAGTGCAGAATATACAGTTGAGAAATTATTAGCCCCCCAGCTTTGAAACCACACCTGTGCAGTCAACTGGCTTCCTAACAACATTCAATCAGCATCAAAAGACTCTGAGGAACAGGGCACCTGAACACACGAGAGGGTTACTCACCATGCCTAGACAAAGGAACTCAGTCTGGAGCTCAGAGAGAAGATAGTAGAAGCTCATGATGGGGGAAGGCTACACTGCCATTTCCAAGCGATTCACCGTGTCTAGAACTGCTGTACGTTCATCAATGCTAAGTACAAGCAGACAAATTCTGTAAGAACCAAACCTGGCCGTGGCCATAAGCTCAAGATTTCAAGAACTCTGGAGAGGAAAATAGTCAGAGAACGTTTGAAAGGTAAAGATGAGTTTTGGAAGTCCGTGCTTTGGTCTGATGAGACTTAACCGGAACTGCTTGGGCACATGGATGTTCCTTCTGTTTGGTGAAGAAAGGGAGAGGTGTTCAACCCTAGGAACACAGTTCCCACAGTTAAACATGGTGGTGGGAGCATCATGCTGTGGGGCTGTTTTGTAGCCTCAGGCACCGGGAGCCTTGTTCGGGTGATGGCATCATGAAAAAAGAAAATGGTGTTGACGTTTTGAGGGAGAATATGCAGAAATCTGCTCGTAGTCTGGGCTTAGGTCATTGCTGGGTCTTCCAACAAGACAATGACCCAAAGCATACATCAGAATTAGTCCAACAGTTCCTCAAGGATACCAAACCAAGATCCTGGAGTGGCCCACACAGAGCCCAGACCTCAGTCCTACTGAGAACCTGTGGCGGGTGCTCAAAGTGAATGTCCATGCTAAGAAACCATGCAGTTTGGACCAGCTAGAACAATCTGCAATGGAAGAATGGGCCAGAATCCCTCAGGAGACCTGTACCAGCCTAGTAAAGATCTACTCTAAGAGACTGTTGTCAGTTGTGGCTCAGAAACGTTACTCTATTGACTGTTAATGGCCAGGGGGCTAATAATTTTGGATGTCTCATTTTTGCCCTTTCTTGTTTCAACTCGGTGTATCAATAAAATATCCTAATTAAACTTAGTGAACATTGTTTTTATAGTATTTATTTCCAAAATAACAAAGAATTAATTAATTAACTTAGTTAATGGTCATTTTCATGGAGAAATCAAGAGTGTTGTCTAATTTAATAAGGGGGGCTAATAATTTTGGCCTCAACTGTAGAGTGCAGAACTGCGACTCTGGCTCTACACAACTCGATATTACTCTTCTGCTCTCTCTGTCTGTCTCTCTCTCTTTAAGTGTTTTGTGTTGTGTTTGTAACTGAATGACTGAAGATATTGTTATGAAATGTAAAGATTGGTGTCCTTCATCATGAGTAACACCATAGTCTTCCTCACTGTATAAACTTGGGGCAGGGGGGTTGTGAGAGAGAGGGAGAGGGAGGAGAAAATGAAATGCCACAAGAGAGGGAGGAGAGAAAAGTAGTGAAATACAAGGGAAGCAGTGAAAAAGAGAAGAGAAACTGAATTGAGTGTGTGTGCATTAGTGTGCTGCGATGCGTTTCGAGGAGATTTTGGAGGAGGTTGGTGGGTTCCACAGGTTCCAGTTTTTGATTCTACACATCCTGTGTATCCCGCGGATCATCCTGCCACTCAACTTCCTGCTGCACAACTTCATCTCTGCCGTGCCGCAGCACCACTGCGCCGGCGCTCCCCTGCACGACAGGTACGCTAACCCTGCCACCCAGCTCCTCCCCCACAACCCTGATGGCTCCATCAGCTCCTGCAGCCAGTTACCTGTTCTGGAGAACTTCACTTCTGCAGGTTCTAACAGGTCGGTTCCCTGTCAGAATGGCTGGATGTACGACCGGACCATCTTTACCTCCAGCACCGCCACCGAGGTCAGAACCAGACCCTGAACTTTGGCAGTTTATTCTTCTGTCTCTCTACATACTCACATTCAGAATAACAACATATATGTCACAGATCATAGCGCCCCCTACACTGCCTGCAGGGTATTACAGACTGTCAGACTGTGGATCATAGGGTTATAGAGGACTATGCTGTGTTATGAGTTATAGAGTATTATAGAGGGAAACAAAGTATTCTAAAGTACAGTATAATTCAGTTCTATAGAGTACAATTTTGTAAAGTACTAGAGTTCAGTAATCTAAAGTAAAGTACTGTAAAGTATTATTGAGTACAGTACTATAGATTAAAGTACTATAGAGTACAGCATTAGAGTACAGTATTATAGAGTAGTTTTATACAATATTACAGACTACAGTATTATAGAGTACAGTACTATAGAGTACAGTATTATAGAGTAGGTTAACACAGTATTATAAAGTACTAGAGTACAGCATTACAGAGTACAGTACTAGAGTGTGCAATATTATAGAGTACAGCACTATAAAGTATTACAGAGTACAGTACTATAAGGTTCAGTATTATAGAATTCAGTATTACAGAGTACAGCACTAAAGTACAGTATTATAAAGTACAGAACTATAAAGTACAGTATTGTAGAGTACAGTATTACAGTGTGCAGTATTATAGAGTACAGTATGATACAGTAAGGTACTATAAAGTACAGTATTATAGAATTCAGTATTAAATAGTACAGCACTATAAAGTACAGTATTATAAAGTACAGCACTATAAAGTACAGTATTATAGAGTACAGCACTATATAGTACAGCACTATATAGTACAGCATTATAGAGTACAGCACTATAGAGTACTGTATTATAGAGTGCAGCACTATATAGTACAGTATTATAGAGTACAGCACTATAGAGTACAGTATTATAGAGTACAGCACTACAGAGTACAGTATTATAGAGTACAGTATTATAGAGTACAGTATTATAGAGTACAGTATTATAGAGTAATCATATACTGTGTGTGTGTGTGTGTGTGTGTGTGTGTGTGTGTGTGTGTTTCTCAGTGGGATTTAGTCTGTGATAAGAAAAACCTGAACCAGGCTTTAGCGACGTTTTTCTTCCTCGGAGTGATGATTGGAGCAGTGCTCTACGGTTACCTGGCAGACAGGTGTGTTTATAAACACAACTCCAATAACGTGCGTGCGTGTGTGTGTGTGTGTGTGTGTGTGTGTGTGTGTGTGTGTGTGTGTGTGTGTGTGTGTGTGTGTGTGTATAAAGGCAGCTCCTGAACTTGCATGGTCATCCCTGCATGTGATCCCCAGTGTATGAGATGGCATGTGATGCTTCAGGCTGGTGTGTGTGTGTGTGTGTGTGTGTGTGTTTGTGGGGATTACACACCTCCAACTGTGACTAACAAGAATTTCACTGTAGCATTACTACTCTTCATTTCTTACTTGGGTTTTCAGTTCCACCTTAAATGGTGCCTGAGTGCCTGAATGTAACTGCTGCACCATTTAAGGTGGAACTGAGAATTCCCTCAGCATACCTGACCTGAGCTCAGCACAATTACTGTCCTATAGATGATCACTGGAGTATGTGTGTGTGTGTGTGTGTGTGTGTGTGTGTGTGTGTGTGTGTGTAGGTTTGGCCGTAAGCCAATGCTCCTGTTGTCCTTCGTGTCCAGCAGTGTCTTTGGGACGGCTGCCGCCTTCTCCACCTCCTTCCTGATGTTCTCCATCTGCAGAACCCTGAGTGGAGTCGCCCTGACCGGGATGAGCATCACCACCGTCGCACTTAGTAACACACACACACACACATATATATATATATTTTTTTTATATATTATAATTTATATAAATTTACATATATATGAATGTGTGTGCAGGTATAGAGTGGACAGGGTTGCAGCACAGGACCTTCACTGGGACCATCATGAGTTTGGGTTGGAGTTTGGGTAACATGCTGTTGGCTCTGCTAGCCTTCCTCCTGCGGGACTGGAGACACCTGCTGCTGGCGGTGACCGCACCCTGCTTACTCGCTATCGCCACCTGGTGGTGAGTTAATGTACAGAACACTATCGCCACC
>JABMDN010024862.1:0-10000 GCA_017165825.1 Hepsetus odoe
ACACACAGACACTCAGAGACACTCAGAGACACACAGAGACACACAGAGACACTCAGAGACACTCAGAGACACTCAGAGACATGGGGAGCTTCACTGGGGGACTGAAGATACTCAGATTTGGGACGTCCGGTTCCGTCCACCACCACTGGAGAGAAATACTGAATTAAAGGCACTCTGGAAGAGATGACACTGAACTGTGGGAGATGTTTTGATGTTCTAATGATCAGCTGTAATATTTCTTGCTGATTTTATGGTTGATCGTATACGGACTGATACGCCCACCACTCTGAAGGAAGACTGAGCCCCGGTTTCTTCACTTGAACACTTTGTTCAGATCATCAAGGGCTTGTTCAGTTGTTGTGTGCTAAAGTGGAGCAGCGTTCGAGAACTTTAGAGAACCTCAGTGGATCTGATGCCTCTGAGCAGCTTTGTTTTCTTCTTACTTATTTATTCGTTGTTGGGCTGATGTTTTTGGATTGTAGAGGAACGACGGAGATCAGTCATTGATAAAAAAGGCTCTGAAAGCTGCTACTGTCTGTACTGTACACTAAACTCTTTTCCCTCCACTGCACACGTTTATCTTTCATTTTCATTTTCATATCAGAACAAAAAAAAACGCAAAAAAGTCACTAGAAATGTCAATAAAAGTTACAGCACATTTTAGAGACGCACTCTGCTGTTGGCCTGGACGAGGGGCAGAGTTCTGCTGTAAAAGTGAAAGTGTCGGGAGGTGTAGAAGTGACTGTTATGGATGACCGGTACTCGTTCCTGTGCTGGAGTGTTCAAATAAATGTACTTTCTCATTTTACCTCATTATTAAGCTTATAAGAAATAAATCTAAGTTCTATGCAAGTTAGTTTTTTTTCCAGTGCAGGTAGATTTAGTCCTCGCATCTGCATTTCTGCAAAAACGTTGTTTTTAACGGCAGATCTGTTCCAGAAAAATCAGCCCACAGATCCCAGACTGACGCAGAATTCCAGAATATGGACTCCCTGCACATGAAAACGAAATAAATGTCCATTTCCAGCCAAACATCAAATGGAGCAAAAAGCTATTCAGATGTTAATAGTTGGAAATAAATGAAGCATCGTTAAAGTTCTGCTTGTGTTGATATTTTTACAGTAAAATTTTGTGAAAATGTTTCTGGAATGAAGCTGAAATTGTTTGCTGCTGAAAGAGAAGCTGAGCTTTTAAAGATGCTTTACGTGCTTTAGAATTAAAGCAGCTGTGATTGGCTGATTGGACAGAATTAGAAGAGGATGAGGTGAAAGTGACTGTTGAATAGATAGTTATCAGGAAGGCACATTATTTAGTGTTTAATTGGGAATATATGATTCTGTAAAGATTTTTATGTTACCTGTACAGAATGCCTGTATAAAGATACCGCATGTATTTTAAAGTTTTATAAAGAGGAACGTATATAAAGAGATAAATCTACACCTCTAAGTAACAGCATGTCCTGTGGTTGGAGAAATTCTGTATGAACCTGTATTTTGGGAAACACTTGAAAAAAACGTGGCTCTTTAATGTGGAAGGAGAAGCTCTGCAGTGCATTTTTGTGCCTTTTCTATGTATTTAATCTCGACAATCTTCAAAAGCTTGTGTCCAAACAAAAGAACAATAAATTCAAGTGTTTGAGGACGTGTTTTTGTGCTTGCGTTTTTTTTTTTAAATGAGCTCCTGATGCATGTGAGAAAATGTAAAATAGTTTCTGACCCATTCTAGTCAAAAAGAACTCCGGTCACAAACGCTTCTGCTGCATCTCCTCCTTTTTCCAAAGTGGAGTGAACCGTTATCCACATCGCTGAGGCCACACATCATGTCTTCCAACAGTCTACAAGGCCAAATCTGTTGCCCTGAAATATTTCTTAAAAAATAACTTACAAATCTACTCCACATTTCAGACACAGACCTGCTGGTTTCTGACCAGATGTTCTCCACACTCTGTCAGTCATTATGAACACAACCAAGCACATCCTCTGTATTTAACACACACACACACACACACACACACACACACACCGTCCAGCAGGGGGCAGACATATCCAGCACCCAGGGAGCAGTGCTAAAGAAACTGAACTGACAACGAAGGGGTAGATATCAGTGGGATGGTCCCTGTTAAGGTACAACTTCAGTACCTTTAGTTAATGTTCACAACTTCCAGGCTTTCCATTTTATTCGTCTACTTTACAGTTATTCAAGGATCAGCTCTGAGCCCGTTCTTGTTTGCAGTAGTGATGGACAGGGTGACGGACGAGGTGAGACAGGAGTCTCCGTGGACGATGATGTTTCTGACGATATTGTGATCTGCAGTGAGAGTAGGGAGCAGCTTGAGGAGAACCTGGAGTGGAGATCTGCTCTAGAGAGGAGAGGAATGAAAGTGAGTAGGGCAAAGACAGAATACATGAGTGTGAATGAAGGAAATGAAGGGAGGAAAGTGGAGTGGTGAGGATGGCGGGAGTAGAGGAGGTGAAGGTGGAGTTTAAATAGTTAAAGATGCTGAGATGTTCGTTGGGTGTGACGAGGATGGACAGGATTAGAAATGAGTGTATTAGAAGGACAGATCAGGTTGGACGTTTTGGAGACAAAGTTAGAGAAGCAAGGTTGCGCTGGTGTGGACGTGTCCAGAGGAGAGACGAGGAGTATATCAGGAGGAGGATGTTGAAGATGGAGCTGCCAGGAAAGAGGAGAAGAGGAAGACCAAAGAGGAGGTTTATGGACGTGGAGAGAGAGGACATGCAGGTGGTCGGTTTGAAGGAGGAAGATGCAGAGGACCGGAAGAAATGGAAATGGATGATCCGCTTTGGCGACTCCTAAACGGGAGCAGCCGAAAGAAGAAGACTTTGCTAAGTTATGAAAAGGCACAAATCTGTCCCCTTTCTCCTGAACAAGCACATCTCAAATAAAAAACTGGTCCTCAAGGAGCCTGTTGCACCTTTGAGTGAACATTTACACTGTTTATACCTTCAACCAAAAAAAACGTACCTTTCTTTCTGAAGGTAAAGGGGTGCAGTGTTTTGGTGCCTTGTTGACTGGAGGCTGTCAATCCTAGAGATCCACAAGAATAACAGTTGTTTCTATCTAAACCTAACAATGAAAATGTTGGAGAGACTTGGCCAATTTTGTACTTCTTTATTCATCTTTGTTCTGAAATTTTGTAATCAGGACTGAATAACTGAAGTGTTCAGGATTCATGACTTTAGTTTGTTTTCTTGTAGGCTTCAGTCCCAAGCGAGCCCCTGCTCTCCCCAACGGATTATCGAACCAAGGCCCCATTCTCTGAGAAAGAGATGTTCCACATCCTTCCCAAGCTGCAGGCCAAACGGGCTGACTTCCTCACGGTCATGCTGACAGGAAGTCTTCATCAGCGTCGTGCCTTCGCCACACCCCCGGACACCCAGGATGAAGGACCTAGGGATGATGATGTGACCAAGAGCGAATCTGATAGTGGGGAGAGTGAGAAAAGCACAGAGCAAAGCCAAGATGGAGCTCCTTCCACCTTACTCGCTGATGACCCTCAGAAGGGACCCAAAGACCTTGGCTCAGTGGCGGAAGTTGACCCTGACCAAGAGGATATCTCCAAAACACTCATTCTATTCTCTCCAGGAGATTTGAGAAAGTCCCCAAATTCTGGGGAAGTAGCTGACACAAACCAGGCAGCAGCTACTTCAGAAGTTCTGCAGACTGAGAAAGGTGCTGAGAAAGTTGTTGTGGACTCTCACCTTCTAGAGAGTAACCGGCCAGAACAAGAACCCTCAGAGATCCCATCTACGACAGCAGAGCAGGTGAAATCCATTTTAATCCAACAGAAGTGTAACCCACCAGTTGTCACTCTGGTCACAAACGCTTCTGCTGCATCTCCTCTTTTTACCAAAGTGGAGCAAACCTTTATCCACATCGCTGAGACCACACATCTCAACATCATGTCTTCCAACACTCTGCAGGCCCAAGACTGTTTCCCTGAAGTGTCCCCGATTACAAAAGAAGTAACACAGAACAGTTTCGTCACTCCTGATCAAGAAGGACCAGTAGGCGTCCAGTCTGAGATCTCCTCTCAGACCCCCACAGAGGAACCTCAAGTCCTTACTGTACTTGATGGCACTGTACCTGGACAGATCTGCAGGGAAGATTTACACTTCCCTCCTGTTTCATTAGGGTCTCAGGAATCCATCCAAGGAGACCAGCCAAGCAAAGAGAGCCAGGAATTTAAAATGAATCAGCCCAAAAAAGATTTCCAGCAGGGCATTTCAGAAGATGATAAAGAAAAAAAAATAGTGAAACATTTGGTATCAGATCAGCCAAGAATCAGGAGCCGCATTCCCATCTTGGTGCCAGAGGAGGACACTGGCATGGACCGGTTACTTTCCACCCAAGAACGGATACGGAAAAAGGCCAAGCAGCAAGATCTGGCTAGACTGATTGTTGAAAGGCAGAGACGAGATCGCTGGATGAGGCTAAACTCCAGGACGTCCTCATCGCTGTCATCTGGGGATGAGCCCAGAAGAGCCTCGGAGACTCTGTCCACTGCTGGCTCAGAGGAGGACACTCATCAGTCAGATGACTCCCTCAACAAAATCAAAAAGGAAGTTGTAGATCCAGGGCGTGATGGATGGCGAAGCCGGATTCCTCGACCAGTTACCCCAATCAAGAGACCTTCTGCTAAGATCTTAGCGGCTGTTCCTTCCTCTTTATCTTTGCCAGGAACCAGCACAATGAAAACAGCACAGACTTCTAGCAATGGGTGAGTTTCTTCTAATGAACGATTTTGATTCATTTGATTTTCTCTGACTTTAGATGGTACTTAATGCCGTTAATTCACCTGAATTTGACCGGAACTTTGCAAGTACAAGATACAAAAAGCCAGTTTATTGGGTGTAAATCACACTGTGGAGTCATATTTCAGAACTTTAGTGGAATTTTTAGGAGAGCTGGATAAACTAGAATCAGACCATGAGACTCCAAAGCTCGGCAGGGTAGTGTGTCTCCAGGCGGGGAGTTTGAAATGTGAGAGAACAGTGGAACTGATGTAGAGCCCCTAGGAATACTTGCACCCAGGGTTAGGGTTAGGGTAGTTATGGGGGTAAGTGTCTCCCCCATGAGCACTTCAGCCATGGATGCTGGAACAAGAAAACCTTTGTTCAGCAACAATTCCCACACTTTTCATGCCTGTCCTGGAGACTGAACTGGGCAAGAAGACACTGGTTTTATTGCCAAGAGGTCCTTAAATTATAAACCTATTTTCAAATATTATCGAATTACTGCACAAGGCACAGAAATCTGTATAACACCCCTCTTCCAAACTTCTCAAACCCACGTCTTCTTCATTTTCTCCTTTCCTTTTCGTTCAGGCCGAAAATCCTGAAGTCAGGAACGGGTGTCACTGGAGGTCCCCATGCGAGATCCAAGTCTACGCTGTCCCACTCCACTCAGCCTGGAGGAAGTCCTAGAATGCCACTGCGCTGCCTTTTCACCACGACCCGCCGCAGTGTAAGCGCCGCCCAGTGCACTTTCACCACCTCCCGGATGGCCAGCCCCTCCCCCCAGCGCCTGGCTCTCCGAACTGCGGCTATTGAGCCTCGGAGAGCCGCCTGCACCGCTCCGGCACTTTCCGTACGGCCCAGGACTACCACAGTCCCCCAAACACACACTGGCCCACAGGGCAGGAACCGAACCAAAGCCCCCAGCGCCACTAAGACTGCCACGAGGGTGAAAAAAAGCACAAGTGACGGCACGACTGCAGCTAGATAATACATTGTGACTGCCGGTTGGATTGATTTCTTTGACTTCAAAGTGTTGCCTCAAAAAAAGCAATCCTCCCATTAATCTGTGATTGAGCTTCCATACTTACCGACGACCTGCTACACATTTCAAGTGTCCACCGCACCAGAACATTCTGCATTTTGCACAGAAAGCTGTATTTCTGCATCACTGCATCGGGCTGAACATTTTCTTTCGACCCCAAGCTTCCAAACTAGAGTCCATCATCTTTAGCCAACATGGTGCTACTTGCTGTGTCTGTGTTTTGTATTTTTTTTTATCTGGTTTTAGGAAAACGACCCAGGTTCAGTCTGACATCAGGACATCAGACAATTGTCCACTAAACTCGCTCACATAAGTCCTCCATCCACCGAGACATCTTCCGTTACTTTCCTTCTTTAGTTCAAACACAGCCGCTACAAGGCCAGAACTTAAGTACAAAATACAAGTACTTTTAAGTACTTTTGTTCCTTTTTACAGTTACAGTGTCACTGTTGCCAAGTCTGGTAAATACAAGCTTTATATTTATGATCTTTAAAAAAGCACTGAGCTACACTGATTGGCTCACAAGTTTAATTACACTCTGATTGGCTCCCACCTGCTACACTGTGATTGGCTCACACACTTCAGCTTCATTCTGACTGGCTCTAATCCTTCAGTTGTGCTCTAATTGTTTGTCGCCCTTAAGCTACACTCAAAGTGAAAAGGTGAAAGTGACTATTCTTGTCATTGTGAAACACAGAACAGCAAAACACAATGAAATTCAACTTCTGTGTTTCACCCACACACATATATGCTGCAGGGGGCAGCTATTGAAAGCACCTGGGGAGCAGTGATGGGGACGGTACCTTGCTCAAGGGAACCTCAGGGCAACCTACTGGTGAGGGAATTGAACCCACAATCTTCTGATAGGGGCAACTCCCTAAACACTAGGCCACCACTGCCCTGTCATACACTGTGATTGGCTCTCAGACTTCAGCTACACTGATTGGCCCTGACACTTCAGGTAGTCTCCGATTGGCTTTCACAGTTCAGCTTTACTCTAATTAGATCTCACCCTTCAGCTACACTGTGACTGATTGTTATAATATATCTTCACTCTGATTGGCTTCCACCCTCGAGGTTTACTCTGGCTCTGACCATTCAGATACACTGTGATTGGTTCTCAAACTTCAGTTTTATTCAGATTGATTATAATATTTCAGCTTCACACTGATTGGCTCTTACACTTCATGTACACACCTGATTGGAGTGTGTGTGATTTAAACAGTTAGCAGCATGCTAATTGGAGGGGTATAGTGTTAAGTAAAAACTCCAAACCCGTCTGGGCTGATAGACTGAATTAAGGTTGGGGGTCATGAGTTTTATTTTTCTAAAAGCATCATTTTAAATGAAGAAGTGAGTTAGCAGTGTCCTCGGCTCTCGCTGTGGCTCAAGTGTTAATGAGCATGTCTTCATGTTTTTGATCACTTTTGGTGTTTCATTGTGTACAGACTGTTTGTCTGAAGTATTTCTCTTTATAGATCTTTATTTTTATTTGGCCAAAGAAAACATGATTTGGTTCTGATTTCGTTCAGTAAATATATTTATGGAGCTCTATAAGACTCTGTTCTTTGGTACACATAGAAAAAAAATAAAAATAGAAAAATATTTAACAGCATCTTCCAGAGAGAGAGAGAACAGTTCTACTGAGTGATGGGGGAGAGGGAGGACCGCCCTACACACCCAGAGAGAGAGAGAACAGTTCTACTGAGTGATGGGGGAGAGGGAGGACCGCCCTACACACCCAGAGAGAGAGAGGACAGTTCTACTGAGTGATGGGGGAGAGGGAGGACCACCCTACACACCCAGAGAGAGAGAGGGGACAGTTGTATAGACTGTCCTGTCTTGGTTAATTAGATGCTATGCTCAGCTGATCATTAAAGGGCACCTCAGTTCAGTTCCATTTCATCAGACCTAAAAACATTATCACTGTATAATCCAGTGTGTTACACTCACTCACATGATTACAGTGAGAGTGAGTGTGTGTTAGTGTGTGTATGTGTGTGTGTGTGTGTTATCAGTATCAGGATCACACTCCCTGCAATTTAGATTCCTGTATCTAAGTCACCCAGAAGTCAGTTTAATTTCTGTTGGCCTTTTTTCTGTTTAACTGTTCTTCACAAAGCAGTTTAGCAGAATCTGGTTTGAGCCCCAAGTGAGTAAACTGAAGACGACAGAGACAGAACTCCCCGAAGCAGGAGGAAGGAACCTTGGGAGGAACCAAGACCCAAAGGGGGAACCTGTCCTCCTCTAACCCTAACCCAAGGAAGGAAAGAGAAAGAGTTTATAAATGAACAGACTGAGTGATGAGATCAGTGACGTGTGAGCTCCAGTGTCTGTAGTCGGAAGGTCGGTGAGCCAATAGCGGTGGTTCTTTTTGAGGGGGCGGAGCTTCAGTTCATCTTAGTGACAGCAGCTCCTGCAGATGATCCAGTCTGATGGAGCTGATCTGGAGTTCAGGTGAGGAGACAAATCTGATGATGGTAGTTTCATCACCTCGGTGGAGAAGCTGGTATGGAGTTCAGGAACCTTCACGGTGACTGATGGATGGCTGGGAGGCCTTTCCTTTCCACTAATGCCTAAGCTGTCCACCGTACAGGTGGTGGACAGGCGTCCATCTCAGAGAGAGGCATTAGTTCTGTTTTGAAAGTGCAGAATATACAGTTGAGAAATTATTAGCCCCCCAGCTTTGAAACCACACCTGTGCAGTCAACTGGCTTCCTAACAACATTCAATCAGCATCAAAAGACTCTGAGGAACAGGGCACCTGAACACACGAGAGGGTTACTCACCATGCCTAGACAAAGGAACTCAGTCTGGAGCTCAGAGAGAAGATAGTAGAAGCTCATGATGGGGGAAGGCTACACTGCCATTTCCAAGCGATTCACCGTGTCTAGAACTGCTGTACGTTCATCAATGCTAAGTACAAGCAGACAAATTCTGTAAGAACCAAACCTGGCCGTGGCCATAAGCTCAAGATTTCAAGAACTCTGGAGAGGAAAATAGTCAGAGAACGTTTGAAAGGTAAAGATGAGTTTTGGAAGTCCGTGCTTTGGTCTGATGAGACTTAACCGGAACTGCTTGGGCACATGGATGTTCCTTCTGTTTGGTGAAGAAAGGGAGAGGTGTTCAACCCTAGGAACACAGTTCCCACAGTTAAACATGGTGGTGGGAGCATCATGCTGTGGGGCTGTTTTGTAGCCTCAGGCACCGGGAGCCTTGTTCGGGTGATGGCATCATGAAAAAAGAAAATGGTGTTGACGTTTTGAGGGAGAATATGCAGAAATCTGCTCGTAGTCTGGGCTTAGGTCATTGCTGGGTCTTCCAACAAGACAATGACCCAAAGCATACATCAGAATTAGTCCAACAGTTCCTCAAGGATACCAAACCAAGATCCTGGAGTGGCCCACACAGAGCCCAGACCTCAGTCCTACTGAGAACCTGTGGCGGGTGCTCAAAGTGAATGTCCATGCTAAGAAACCATGCAGTTTGGACCAGCTAGAACAATCTGCAATGGAAGAATGGGCCAGAATCCCTCAGGAGACCTGTACCAGCCTAGTAAAGATCTACTCTAAGAGACTGTTGTCAGTTGTGGCTCAGAAACGTTACTCTATTGACTGTTTATGGCCAGGGGGCTAATAATTTTGGATGTCTCATTTTTGCCCTTTCTTGTTTCAACTCGGTGTATCAATAAAATATCCTAATTAAACTTAGTGAACATTGTTTTTATAGTATTTATTTCCAAAATAACAAAGAATTAATTAATTAACTTAGTTAATGGTCATTTTCATGGAGAAATCAAGAGTGTTGTCTAATTTAATAAGGGGGGCTAATAATTTTGGCCTCAACTGTAGAGTGCAGAACTGCGACTCTGGCTCTACACAACTCGATATTACTCTTCTGCTCTCTCTGTCTCTCTCTCTGTCTCTCTCTCTTTAAGTGTTTTGTGTTGTGTTTGTAACTGAATGACTGAAGATATTGTTATGAAATGTAAAGATTGGTGTCCTTCATCATGAGTAACACCATAGTCTTCCTCACTGTATAAACTTGGGGCAGGGGGGTTGTGAGAGAGAGGGAGAGGGAGGAGAAAATGAAATGCCACAAGAGAGGGAGGAGAGAAAAGTAGTGAAATACAAGGGAAGCAGTGAAAAAGAGAAGAGAAACTGAATTGAGTGTGTGTGCATTAGTGTGCTGCGATGCG
>JABMDN010024863.1:0-5000 GCA_017165825.1 Hepsetus odoe
ACAACATAATAAATAACAACGCAACAACATAGCACAACAAATGCCAACACAAAACAACAAATGCCAACACAAAACAATAAATGCCAACACAACAACACAATAAATACCAAAACAATACCACAATAAATACCAACACAACACAACAAATAACACAACAAAACGATAAATACCAACACAACACATTAACACAACACAGTAAATACCAACACAACAACAACACAAATACCAACACAATACAATAAATACCAACACAACAACATAATAAATAACAACGCAACAACATAGCACAACACATGCCAACACAAAACAATAAATGCCAACACAACAACACAATAAATACCAAAACAATACCACAACAAATAACAACACAACAAATACCAACACAACAACAATACCAACACAACACAATAAATACCAACACAATACCAACACAACAACACAATAAATAACACAACAACATAATAAATAACAACGCAACAACATAGCACAACAAATGCCAACACAAAACAATAAATGCCAACACAACAACACAATAAATACCAACACAACACAACAAATAACAACACAACAAATAACAACACAACAAAACGATAAATACCAACACAACACATTAACACAACACAATAAATACCAACACAACAACAACACAAATACCAACACAACACAATAAATACCAACACAACAACAACACAAATACCAACACAACAACAATACCAACGCAACACAACACAATAAATACCAACACAATACCAACACAACAACATAATAAATAACACAACAACATAATAAATAACAACGCAACAACATAGCACAACACATGCCAACACAAAACAATAAATGCCAACACAACACAATAAATACCAAAACAATACCACAACAAATAACAACACAACAACACGATAAATACCAACACAACACATTAACACAACACAATAAATACCAACACAACAACGCAACACAATAAAACACAGAACAAAACAATTCTGCACAAAGCACAGGGGTGGTGGAAATTTGTGAAATGTAATAGACTTTCTATCATCAAATTTAAACCAGATTTAAAACGTTGTCAGATTTTCATAGTGTTTTGTTCATCTCCATGTCTTCCTGTCCTCTGCATCTTCCTCTTTCACACTGTCCCCCTGCATGTCCTCGCTCAACACAGTCATAAACCTCCTCTTTGTCCTTCCTCTTCTCCTCCTGTCTAGCAGCAGACAAATCGTCCAGCCTGAGCTGTCCTTCCAATAAACTCTTTCCTAATCCTGTCCATGTTCATCCCTCAATCTTCTGTAGGTCTTCTATAGATCTGTAGGTCGGCCACTCCTGGGGAGGGTAACAGTGGTGCTTAATTACCTCCATAATCTGAATAATGGTCTTAATTTAGCTGCTAATTTAAACTTTAAGGCTGAAACAAGTCTTTTACACATCAACTCACAAGTTCATTGTGAGTTCAGCTCCAGTTTATGATTAAAACATAAAAGTCATCACACCCCCCAGCTCCAAACCACCCCACCACTACCTCACTGCCCTGCTTGGCCTGTAAAGAAGACGAGTTATATTAGAGGGAAAGCGGCTTCTTTTTTCACTCAGTCGTAAATCCTGGCCTGTCCAACTCAAAATGAGGTCATCTCTCTCCACCGGCTCAGTGAAGCAAAGACAGACAGAGAGAGAGACAGAAAGATATAAAGAGACAGAGAGACGAGGTGACTGCATCATCTCTTAACCAAAGACAGGGCTGGAGCACTGAGGTTAATGTAGTTAACAGGTAATGGAAGGGTACAACCTTCCAGTTATTCAACTCCCTTATTCACCTTTTTACCTGTTCAGGTCTGGGGAAGGGAGAATCTTGGAGAATCCTATAAAAGGGCCTATCCCACATGTTTGTGCATTTGCCCTGATTTGGCTCTACAGGATGCTTGTAGTGGATGTGGTCCAGGTTTTCAGAAGCAGCTCCCCAGTTACGCAGCGTTTTGGTGACCATGCCAGGAAACTGGGAAGAAAATTAGGATCCACTTTACAAAAACAATGTTATTTTTAAAAAGACTCTTTTTACAAAAATGTCAGATGGAAGTTTAAAGAGTAAAAAAAAGGACTCAGTTTGTGAAAGGTGGCTGAGCCCGTCTCCGGTGATGAAGCGGTGGTGGGTGAGGCGCTCGGTGTATTTAGTTAATTATTGTGTAGCTCTGATTACTGTGTTGGGACGCAGTGTTTTTTTCTTTTGTGTGGCTAATGTTCAGCATCAGCGCTTTATTGATCCGAATTTAGTCAGTTAATAAGCTGGAGCCCCATCTATCAGCCTGTAGGGAGCGGCCCGGCCCGGCCCGGTCCGCCTTCATCACCGCAGCCTTCAGCGCATGAAGAGGCTAATTAAAGCCAGCAGAGAGAGAGAGTGTGATAGATAGACAGAAGGAGGACGAAGATAGAGAACCTTCAGCCCCTTCTCTTTCCGGCAGAGCTCTGAGAGGCCTGATGGATGAACTCCAGGTCCGTCAGTGGATGAACTTAGTTAGTGCGAGTAGTAAAAGATGAGAAAAGTTTAAATCAGAGCTCTGTTACCATGGAGACATGAGCAGAGGTTTGATCAGTAAAAGGTCAGTAAAAAGATCAGTAAAGCGAATGTTAAACAGTGGAATCTTCTCCAGGTTTGTAGATGAGTTTTCAGTCTTTAACCCTGAAATAAAACACACCAGCTGTACAGTAGCACTGCACTGCATCGTCATGGCAACCACTGAGTGTTTCAGGTGGTTGTTAGAGTGTTCTTAATCAGACCACAAGGAACTGTAGTTGTCACGCTTGTATAGGTGATTGCTAGGGGGTTGCCATGGAGCTGTTGAAGTGGAGGTGGTTGCAGTTTTGCTATGATATTCCTAGTGGTTGCCAAGGATTTGCAAAGCAGTTGCTATGGTCTTTCTGGGTGGTTGCTAAGGGATCTCATATGGTTGTATTTTATGTATGTATTCTAGGTTTCCAGATGGTTGCTAGGGTTTTGGTATGTGGTTGCTATGATTTTGAAGGAATTGCTAAGGTGGTTGCTGTGGTATCTCTGGTGGTTGCTAAGGGTTTGCAAATCTGTTGCCACAAACTTCCTGGGTGGTTGCTAAGGGATCTCTTATGGTTGCTAGGGGGCTGCTATTACAAGAGTATTACACAGAGTCAGTAAGTCAATTACACATCAGTGAACACCTCCACATGTCTGAGGCAGCAAGCTGAAGCTGCCCTGACAACTTTCAGTTCTGCCTTAAATGGGGCAGCGGTCACACCCTTGAGGTGAAGGTGTGATTAAGGTAATTGGTGAAATATTAATTTTCCTTTAGTCGTTAACTACATTAGCTTCCTAGCTCCAGGGTTAAAAAAAGCTCTACACACACACACATTACATTTTCTGTGGGTGGGCTTTTATACCTCCCAGAGTGTGACTGTCTTGACTAGGACACCGCAAACCCCCAGAGACCCCCCACCCCCCAAAAAGAATTTAAGATCCTAATAGAACACCAGCCATGAGGTTCTACCACTCCTCAGGAAACCACAGTCCTGCTCCGCGGGCTGGAGACCACACTCAGCACATTAAATATCATCAGTTTATTATCGATCACAGCACACACACACACTCTGATATTAACCTGAGCGGATATTTAGTGTCAGGAAGTGCCGAGTCGGATGTGGATGAGATGTTTTCAGGCACAGTCGGGGCTTTTTGGTTTTGGGGGGGGTTTACTTTTCTGTGAAAATATGTCTGTCTCAAGCTTTTATTCAACGTGCTCTTAATGAAGTGTGTGTATGTGTGTGTGTGTGTATGTGTGTGTGTGTGTAATGGACACCACGGGCACCTTCAGGGCGGCCTGTATTGACCTCTGCTGCTCCTCTGTGGCGGGGTGGTGGGGGGCTCTGCTGATGGGAAGCCGGTTTTAAGATGATGTTCTGACCCATTAGCTTGACTACAGTGAGTGTAAAACATTCTCCATTTCAGCAGCATTGATCCACACACAAACACACACACACACACAGCTGAATGAATTCTACACAGTGCAGTTCAGACAGTAGGCTATTTACATTCCAGATTGGATCCGATCCATTTCTTAAACCGGACCGTGCTCATGTTCACGTCTCCACACTGGTTACCATGGCAACAGCACCTGGTGAGGATACTGACTGGGATGATGTTAACCACAGTTGTGTACAGTGTGAGGACAGGAAAATTCATACACTAAAGACAAAACACACTCTTATCACACTATACACTACACACACAGATCGTTACACCAGGGTATTTACTTATGCAGTAGCATAGCTCCGCCCATTAATCCCAAAGCAATGTAGCCCCTCCTATTCAGCCTACAGCAGCGCAGCTCCTCCTTTCAGCCTGCAGCAGCATAGCTCCACCCATTCATGCAGAGGTTATAAGGAGTGTTTTGGCTGGGCTGATTTTTTTAAATTATGTAAAATACGGGCCAATCAGAAGAGAGCTTATTTCCATATCTGAGTGTGTGTGTGTGTGTGTGTGTGTGTGTGTGTGTGTGTGTGTGTGTGAGGGGTGAAGATGTGTGTGTGAAGATTCTGTCCTTTCTAGTCAGGCTGGAATATGGAGTTTGCTGGAGTCACAGTTCTGCACTTTATACATTCATGGTCTGAACACTGAGAGTCCACAACAGATCTAATGTCTCTCTCTGTTTGAGATGGACGGCTGTCCTCCACCTGTACAGTGGACAGCTTAGGTATTTCCGGGAAGCATGTCCATCAATCACCGTGAGGGTCTTCTGAACTCCATACCAGCTTCTCCACCGAGTTGATGAAACCAATATGAGATTTGTCTCCTCACCTGAACTCCAGATCAGCTCCATCAGACCGGATCGTCTGCAGGAGCTGCTGCCACTAAGGTTAACAAACAGAACCAGAACCACCACTATTTGCTCACCGACCTTCCAACTTCTGACACTAATGGACTCTTTTATTGTGACTCATACTTTACTGGAAGTCTTCTCTTAATTGATTCATTATGGAATGCA
>JABMDN010024864.1:0-5000 GCA_017165825.1 Hepsetus odoe
ACAACATAATAAATAACAACGCAACAACATAGCACAACAAATGCCAACACAAAACAACAAATGCCAACACAAAACAATAAATGCCAACACAACAACACAATAAATACCAAAACAATACCACAATAAATACCAACACAACACAACAAATAACAACACAACAAAACGATAAATACCAACACAACACATTAACACAACACAGTAAATACCAACACAACAACAACACAAATACCAACACAATACAATAAATACCAACACAACAACATAATAAATAACAACGCAACAACATAGCACAACACATGCCAACACAAAACAATAAATGCCAACACAACAACACAATAAATACCAAAACAATACCACAACAAATAACAACACAACAAATACCAACACAACAACAATACCAACACAACACAATAAATACCAACACAATACCAACACAACAACACAATAAATAACACAACAACATAATAAATAACAACGCAACAACATAGCACAACAAATGCCAACACAAAACAATAAATGCCAACACAACAACACAATAAATACCAACACAACACAACAAATAACAACACAACAAATAACAACACAACAAAACGATAAATACCAACACAACACATTAACACAACACAATAAATACCAACACAACAACAACACAAATACCAACACAACACAATAAATACCAACACAACAACAACACAAATACCAACACAACAACAATACCAACGCAACACAACACAATAAATACCAACACAATACCAACACAACAACATAATAAATAACACAACAACATAATAAATAACAACGCAACAACATAGCACAACACATGCCAACACAAAACAATAAATACCAAAACAATACCACAACAAATAACAACACAACAACACGATAAATACCAACACAACACATTAACACAACACAATAAATACCAACACAACAACGCAACACAATAAAACACAGAACAAAACAATTCTGCACAAAGCACAGGGGTGGTGGAAATTTGTGAAATGTAATAGACTTTCTATCATCAAATTTAAACCAGATTTAAAACGTTGTCAGATTTTCATAGTGTTTTGTTCATCTCCATGTCTTCCTGTCCTCTGCATCTTCCTCTTTCACACTGTCCCCCTGCATGTCCTCGCTCAACACAGTCATAAACCTCCTCTTTGTCCTTCCTCTTCTCCTCCTGTCTAGCAGCAGACAAATCGTCCAGCCTGAGCTGTCCTTCCAATAAACTCTTTCCTAATCCTGTCCATGTTCATCCCTCAATCTTCTGTAGGTCTTCTATAGATCTGTAGGTCGGCCACTCCTGGGGAGGGTAACAGTGGTGCTTAATTACCTCCATAATCTGAATAATGGTCTTAATTTAGCTGCTAATTTAAACTTTAAGGCTGAAACAAGTCTTTTACACATCAACTCACAAGTTCATTGTGAGTTCAGCTCCAGTTTATGATTAAAACATAAAAGTCATCACACCCCCCAGCTCCAAACCACCCCACCACTACCTCACTGCCCTGCTTGGCCTGTAAAGAAGACGAGTTATATTAGAGGGAAAGCGGCTTCTTTTTTCACTCAGTCGTAAATCCTGGCCTGTCCAACTCAAAATGAGGTCATCTCTCTCCACCGGCTCAGTGAAGCAAAGACAGACAGAGAGAGAGACAGAAAGATATAAAGAGACAGAGAGACGAGGTGACTGCATCATCTCTTAACCAAAGACAGGGCTGGAGCACTGAGGTTAATGTAGTTAACAGGTAATGGAAGGGTACAACCTTCCAGTTATTCAACTCCCTTATTCACCTTTTTACCTGTTCAGGTCTGGGGAAGGGAGAATCTTGGAGAATCCTATAAAAGGGCCTATCCCACATGTTTGTGCATTTGCCCTGATTTGGCTCTACAGGATGCTTGTAGTGGATGTGGTCCAGGTTTTCAGAAGCAGCTCCCCAGTTACGCAGCGTTTTGGTGACCATGCCAGGAAACTGGGAAGAAAATTAGGATCCACTTTACAAAAACAATGTTATTTTTAAAAAGACTCTTTTTACAAAAATGTCAGATGGAAGTTTAAAGAGTAAAAAAAAGGACTCAGTTTGTGAAAGGTGGCTGAGCCCGTCTCCGGTGATGAAGCGGTGGTGGGTGAGGCGCTCGGTGTATTTAGTTAATTATTGTGTAGCTCTGATTACTGTGTTGGGACGCAGTGTTTTTTTCTTTTGTGTGGCTAATGTTCAGCATCAGCGCTTTATTGATCCGAATTTAGTCAGTTAATAAGCTGGAGCCCCATCTATCAGCCTGTAGGGAGCGGCCCGGCCCGGCCCGGTCCGCCTTCATCACCGCAGCCTTCAGCGCATGAAGAGGCTAATTAAAGCCAGCAGAGAGAGAGAGTGTGATAGATAGACAGAAGGAGGACGAAGATAGAGAACCTTCAGCCCCTTCTCTTTCCGGCAGAGCTCTGAGAGGCCTGATGGATGAACTCCAGGTCCGTCAGTGGATGAACTTAGTTAGTGCGAGTAGTAAAAGATGAGAAAAGTTTAAATCAGAGCTCTGTTACCATGGAGACATGAGCAGAGGTTTGATCAGTAAAAGGTCAGTAAAAAGATCAGTAAAGCGAATGTTAAACAGTGGAATCTTCTCCAGGTTTGTAGATGAGTTTTCAGTCTTTAACCCTGAAATAAAACACACCAGCTGTACAGTAGCACTGCACTGCATCGTCATGGCAACCACTGAGTGTTTCAGGTGGTTGTTAGAGTGTTCTTAATCAGACCACAAGGAACTGTAGTTGTCACGCTTGTATAGGTGATTGCTAGGGGGTAGCCATGGAGCTGTTGAAGTGGAGGTGGTTGCAGTTTTGCTATGATATTCCTAGTGGTTGCCAAGGATTTGCAAAGCAGTTGCTATGGTCTTTCTGGGTGGTTGCTAAGGGATCTCATATGGTTGTATTTTATGTATGTATTCTAGGTTTCCAGATGGTTGCTAGGGTTTTGGTATGTGGTTGCTATGATTTTGAAGGAATTGCTAAGGTGGTTGCTGTGGTATCTCTGGTGGTTGCTAAGGGTTTGCAAATCTGTTGCCACAAACTTCCTGGGTGGTTGCTAAGGGATCTCTTATGGTTGCTAGGGGGCTGCTATTACAAGAGTATTACACAGAGTCAGTAAGTCAATTACACATCAGTGAACACCTCCACATGTCTGAGGCAGCAAGCTGAAGCTGCCCTGACAACTTTCAGTTCTGCCTTAAATGGGGCAGCGGTCACACCCTTGAGGTGAAGGTGTGATTAAGGTAATTGGTGAAATATTAATTTTCCTTTAGTCGTTAACTACATTAGCTTCCTAGCTCCAGGGTTAAAAAAAGCTCTACACACACACACATTACATTTTCTGTGGGTGGGCTTTTATACCTCCCAGAGTGTGACTGTCTTGACTAGGACACCGCAAACCCCCAGAGACCCCCCACCCCCCAAAAAGAATTTAAGATCCTAATAGAACACCAGCCATGAGGTTCTACCACTCCTCAGGAAACCACAGTCCTGCTCCGCGGGCTGGAGACCACACTCAGCACATTAAATATCATCAGTTTATTATCGATCACAGCACACACACACACTCTGATATTAACCTGAGCGGATATTTAGTGTCAGGAAGTGCCGAGTCGGATGTGGATGAGATGTTTTCAGGCACAGTCGGGGCTTTTTGGTTTTGGGGGGGGTTTACTTTTCTGTGAAAATATGTCTGTCTCAAGCTTTTATTCAACGTGCTCTTAATGAAGTGTGTGTATGTGTGTGTGTGTGTGTATGTGTGTGTGTGTGTAATGGACACCACGGGCACCTTCAGGGCGGCCTGTATTGACCTCTGCTGCTCCTCTGTGGCGGGGTGGTGGGGGGCTCTGCTGATGGGAAGCCGGTTTTAAGATGATGTTCTGACCCATTAGCTTGACTACAGTGAGTGTAAAACATTCTCCATTTCAGCAGCATTGATCCACACACAAACACACACACACACACAGCTGAATGAATTCTACACAGTGCAGTTCAGACAGTAGGCTATTTACATTCCAGATTGGATCCGATCCATTTCTTAAACCGGACCGTGCTCATGTTCACGTCTCCACACTGGTTACCATGGCAACAGCACCTGGTGAGGATACTGACTGGGATGATGTTAACCACAGTTGTGTACAGTGTGAGGACAGGAAAATTCATACACTAAAGACAAAACACACTCTTATCACACTATACACTACACACACAGATCGTTACACCAGGGTATTTACTTATGCAGTAGCATAGCTCCGCCCATTAATCCCAAAGCAATGTAGCCCCTCCTATTCAGCCTACAGCAGCGCAGCTCCTCCTTTCAGCCTGCAGCAGCATAGCTCCACCCATTCATGCAGAGGTTATAAGGAGTGTTTTGGCTGGGCTGATTTTTTTAAATTATGTAAAATACGGGCCAATCAGAAGAGAGCTTATTTCCATATCTGAGTGTGTGTGTGTGTGTGTGTGTGTGTGTGTGTGTGTGTGTGTGTGTGAGGGGTGAAGATGTGTGTGTGAAGATTCTGTCCTTTCTAGTCAGGCTGGAATATGGAGTTTGCTGGAGTCACAGTTCTGCACTTTATACATTCATGGTCTGAACACTGAGAGTCCACAACAGATCTAATGTCTCTCTCTGTTTGAGATGGACGGCTGTCCTCCACCTGTACAGTGGACAGCTTAGGTATTTCCGGGAAGCATGTCCATCAATCACCGTGAGGGTCTTCTGAACTCCATACCAGCTTCTCCACCGAGTTGATGAAACCAATATGAGATTTGTCTCCTCACCTGAACTCCAGATCAGCTCCATCAGACCGGATCGTCTGCAGGAGCTGCTGCCACTAAGGTTAACAAACAGAACCAGAACCACCACTATTTGCTCACCGACCTTCCAACTTCTGACACTAATGGACTCTTTTATTGTGACTCATACTTTACTGGAAGTCTTCTCTTAATTGATTCATTATGGAATGCACTTTCTCTTTCTTTC